>CATIWK010106290.1:0-14129 GCA_949634005.1 Mallotus japonicus
ACTCGTTTTGTCACTGGTCTAATAGCTTCCGCTAGTTGGCATCATGATATGTACGATTGAAGCATCAATATCCACATCTAATTAGCATTGTTAATTT
Source organism: Mallotus japonicus (assembly GCA_949634005.1). NCBI lineage: Eukaryota > Viridiplantae > Streptophyta > Magnoliopsida > Malpighiales > Euphorbiaceae > Mallotus > Mallotus japonicus. Next base: position 98 of record CATIWK010106290.1, read on the forward strand.
TACGGTTCTTGATGCTCGCATTAGCAAAGGAGCAAGACTGGTACAGTTCATGGTAGGAAATAACAAGCAGCCCCATGTGTTTAACATGTTCTGATTTAAAAATTGGTTTGAACAGTCATTCAATGGTGATTTTTTTTATTGTATAGATTTCGAGGTCGAGTTTTCATACCACCATCCGTCCATCCACCTTGAAGGTTTAAAATTGTGCTTAATTTCTGCTGCTGAGAAAGGAAATTAATGGACAGAAAAATCAAAGGAAAATATCCGTTGAGATGTACAAGTAGTGGAGAAGCCATGCCACCATAGCATATAAGTAATACAAGTTTTGATTGAATGAAGTGAACATGAACAGTACTATTGCACAAGTCAGAATGGACACACCAGTTTGGAGAAGAATCTCTCTCATGCAAGCCCACCCTTCAATTCTAAGCTAGATGGCACGTTAACATTACAATTTAATTCTTGATGATATAGATAGATATCCTTCCAATTCCCTCCAATGTTGTCTATATACGTTCACATTTTATGCCTTTTGGATTTTGATGTATGGGATGAGTTTTCAAAATCAATGTCAACACATCACAACTTTAAGATATATCTCTGATTAATTAATTAAACCTTGCCTCAACCTTTTTTAATTTATTTTTTTTTTAAAAAATGAATTAATAATAAATATCTATATTTTTGTTATATATATAGCTATATTAAGTGATAAGAGGATCCTTGCTTCTTTTCTAAGTTAATCTCCATAGCACAATTAGTTTTTGAGTGGAAATAATTGATGATGTTAAAAGAAAGGTGTAGTGTAGTTGCAACAACATTCAAATACATCCACTTTAACAAAGTCTAATCCTAAAACAAAGCATGTCTTCAATTTTTTTAGTATATTAATTTCTTTGTAATTTAATTCCCTTCACAAATCTTGAATCATATTTTACCATTTCATTTCCTCTTTCATCCTTTATTTCTTTAGAATGATTTTCACTTCCAAAACTCCATAATTAGATCAATCATTTATATTAATTTCCTCTTTAGATTAGAGGTTCAATCATTACCCACTATTGCTTTCTTCATCCTCTTTCTCTTTCTCTTCTCTTTAAAGAAAGATACCCTTTACCCTCATCATTTCTTCTTCACTTTTCTTTGTTTTCTTCTTCACCTTAAACGCTATATATGCATTTACCTTTATGTGTGTATATATATATAAGCACACACAAAGCCAGCAAGAGTGAGTTTTTTTTTTTTCCTCTCTGAAATTAATTCTGTGAAGCTGATCAAGAACCTGAAGATAACAATGAAGAAACAGCAAAGCATATACCCAGAGTTGAAGAGCCATCGCCAGTTCTTATCAGAAAAGCCATGGTTTCTTGCTGTTGTTATTTGTTTTTCCTTCACGGCTGCTCTTCTTATAGCAGGCAGCATTACGGGTTGGTCTTCTTCCGGCCCTTTATTATGCTCTTTAAGCGGCGCCTACACGACAACCGACGCCGTAGACTACGCCGCCACCCCTACACAGCTACTAGCCATTCTCCATTATGCCACATCTCGAGTTGTTCCACAGCAAACTCGCGCGGAAATCAGCGTCTCTTTCAATGTTCTACAGTCACTAGCTCCATGTAATTTTCTCGTCTTTGGTCTTGGTCATGATTCACTAATGTGGACCTCTCTTAATCCACGTGGCAACACCTTATTCCTTGAAGAGGATCCTAAGTGGGTCCACACAATTCTCCAACGTGCACCTAGCCTACGCGCCCATGTCGTCCGGTACCCAACAAAGCTTTATGAGGCAGACAAGCTTCTTGCCTCTTACAAGCAAGAGAAAGAATGCATGGGGCCTAACATACGCCTGAAAAGTAACACTGATTGCAAGTTAGCATTGAGCACATTGCAGGATGACGTGTACGAAAAAGAATGGGATATGATCATGATTGACGCGCCGCGTGGGTACTTCGCGGAGGCACCAGGGAGGATGGGGGCAATATTTTCGGCTGCAGTGATGTCACGGGCTAGGACGCGCCCTGGTGTGACTCATGTTTTCTTGCATGATGTGAATAGAAGGGTGGAGAGGAAGTATGCATATGAGTTCTTGTGCAAGAAATATTTGGTTAAGGGTGTGGGTAGGTTGTGGCATTTTGAGATACCATCTCTTGCTAATAGGAGTGATAGTGATCCTTTTACTAGTTTTTGCTGAATTTATTAGGGATAAGAAAAAGTTCCCATTTTTGTAATATATTATCTATGGTGGTGTATACATTGAGTGCAGCTAAATTTTATCCAATCCATATTTGCAATTGTTCACATGTACATTACTAATTGATGAGATTTTTTTTTTTAGTGAATTTATAACTTTTATGAGTGTTTTAACGAAATCAAATTAAACCAATTACAAAAACTCAAAACGACAAGCATGTTGAGGGTGGGATTTGACCCACGCCCTTTTGGACTAGAACCTTAATCTGCCGCCTTAGGCCAACTAGGCCATCTCAGCTTCAGCATTGTCACCACTGCATACAGTCACCACTGCATACAGACAGTAGCTAGTTGCATCAGAACACCCTTCTTTCAGATGCCTAAATTTTAGTCGCATAACCTGTTTTTCAGGTGCCATTGCTTCCATAACAATGCATATGTCTGCTAGAGAAAAGAAATACCTGTCTAAGGCCTAAAATATCAATTGATATAGCATAGCTGCATAAGCTAAGCTGTGCCCATTGCTTTCGTGTTTGTTGTCTGGAGAAGACATGAGATGGTTTTTTATGTGCAGAAGATGATATAGATCAAGCTACTTTATGCCCATAATTATACAACAAAAGGTAGGATACCAGCAAATTCAAGTGGAAAATAAGTCACAGAAAAGAAGTTCATCCTATATAAGGTAAGCATTTGTTACAACAAACAATGGCTAACAAAAAGAACATACATAATATAGCGGACCAAATTGAGCTATACTAAACCAAGGGCTCTGATCTACCTGGGCGCAAATAAAGGTGATGTTCTCCTTTGAACAATATCCTGAATCTGTTCTGGTGACAAAACTGATGCCTCACCAATAAAATCTACATTTTTCATCTGCTGGTGCAACTGAAACGCAAAACAGAACAGCCAACTCAAAGAGGTCATTCATGAGGCAAACAATTCAACAGGTTTCTAAACAGAATTTACAGCATTTTTATACAGGCACCGAATGAACATTAGGCATCTTTTTTACTGACTCATGTCCATAGGAATAAATAGGACAACAGACAGGCATGCGTACCTCCTCAAGGATTTCGGATTGGTCATACACAGTAAATTTGCGCATGTACTTTAGCATCTCCAGTTGCTGAGAATAACAAAAACAAATAAATGAAAACCATGCAACCCTTTCCAGTATCCTTCAACCAACCTCACACAAAAATGCAGCATGAAAATACCTGTTCCTGTAATTTTTGTTGAATTTGCATTTTCTCAGCAAACTGATCTGGTCCAAGCTCAGCTTCATCACAGGCAATCTCTTCACTGTCATTTGATAGAATATTGAGATTTAACAGTAAAAAAATAGAAAATGGAATCTGCAACGTCTTAAACAATGAAAAAAAAAAAAGTTCTCAATTCATATGCAAGGAGAAGAAGACTTTCACCCCCAACTAGACTGAACCTCAGTGGCAATCAATTTCAGACAAATAGCCAAGTGTGTGAGAGTGCACATTCTTACCTATTTGCCAATTAAGTGCTACAGTAGCAAGGAGGGAGAGAATAAGTATATCGTAAAACATATGCCTCTTTTTAAACCAAGCAAGCATTGACAGTGCAACATCATGTCAACCAGGAAGAGAAAGGGGAATCACAAATTCAGTAATGCCGGTGTGTTCTGCTTGAATGACGTAGGAAAAGAACTTTCAAGTGTTAAAATTAGTGATACATAAGTTCATAAATCCATGAATGAGAAAATAAAGGCCTAAGGTTCCCTGCATAAGTTACAAGGAATTCATCTCCAGCAATAAATATGCTCATAATTATCACTGCACGGCAATGCCAATTGGCTGCAACTTGAGTTACAAACCCGTTAACTATGGGGCAATTCCTAACCCTGCTTCGGTTCTCACCCATGCTTACAGAAGCCCATAAAAGAGAACATGTTAAATAAACTTGTATCATTTAGAGCACATGCATTGTCATATAATTGTCTTCCATACCTTCCAAAAATTTTCTATTTTCTTGAAAACTACACATTTTAAGATATACTTTCTAATTATATGAAAACTTATGGAAAAATAATAGAAGTGGAGAATCAAACTGAAATGTTCAGTGCTACACACTGAAGTGAAAACTAAGAAGACAGCAAAAGTGAAACTTCACCCAGATTCTTAATATAAGCTACATAAGCTCATATGACAGCACGCACAACGGAAAAGCAGGAGAGCACACCACCAAGTCTTTACATCTTTGAATAGGCAAGGTGTAAACATCAATGACATTTACACCAGAGATGGGAAAAGTGATTCTCAATGTCAGAGGTCAAGAAGAAATACAAGGGCTTTATCCACAAGGGAGACACCACAAAAATGACATTGTCCTCCACAAAATGTCATAAGAGCTAACTAAACCAAAGCATAATTGTACAGATGACCAATTGGAATGCTATGGCAAGACTAATGGCCTCAGAAACTACATGAAGGATAAATACAATAGAAAACGAGACCTTACTTTGCAACAAATTTGTAAAACCGAATCATCAATTCCCGATCAGCCTCATAAACTGTATTCACCTTCCCTAGGCATGAAATACCAAAACTTGGATCTGCAATAGTCAAAAAGCAGCCTCATAAAAAATTATGAAAACCATCTGAAAAAGACTAACCCATGGTTAAACATAACAGAAAAGGGCTCTTCCATTGTTAACAAATATTGTTTGAAAATAAAACTTCATAGTCTCATAACTTGGAACTCTCAATTTAGCAAGAAGGATGAATCACTTTTTATATCTAAATTTCCATGTGCTGACATGAAGATAGAGGAAAGAAAAATAAAAGATAAACAACAAGAAAGACATGGTGAGATTGTACAGGCGTTCTATGAAGTAGCAAACAAATCAAACTTGAAGCAGATCCTGATATCCTAAGCTCCTATACAATATGATGGATAGATGACGCCCTTCACCCCACTTTGAAGATAATGTCTCATACATAAACATTCAAAGCTAGTGTAGCATTATAAGTTCCCAATAACTAACAATAAAATTGCAACAAACAAAAAGATTCATAGGATTGACATACTAGCATCATACTCAACCAAAAGGAAAGAAAATGATGAATAGATACCAACATGACACTCAATCAATCTCAACTCAGAGGGGGAAAATGCTAGGTCACTCTAGATGATTACAAGACACCAGAATTTGCAGAATTTTACATTTCAAGCAAATATGAGAAGGAAAGAAGATTGTTCTCCGAACTAGCTTGATAGCTTTAAAGTTGAAGGCAAAGTATGTGCAATAAATTTGTATAGAATCCAAAAACTAGTGTATTTTTTCAACAACTCAAAATCGCAATAGTATCTAGTTTGCATAGAAACCAATTTGTTGCCAGATGAGAAAAGACTCACCAACCCCCATTTCCAAAAATATGCCTTCCTGGATTGCAGTGGTAACAGCAACAGCTTCCTGCATAAAATAATAAGGAAAAAAAAAAAACAAAAGCAACAGATACATTACATTCACTGCTTAACCAATCCATCTATGATAAGCTCCACTTTACCAATTTAATAAATTACACTGGATTCAAATCTTCAATTGTCAACTTTTGGGGTCCATAAATTTTGAGAAAAACCTATTAAGCTTGAAACAAAGAAAATCAAGCAGCAGCTAAAGCAAAACCACACTAAAAAAAAAAAGAGTATCACCTGTTTATCAATCACTGCATCGGCAATCCTTTTCTTTACATCTAAAATCAAGAACAATTAATTCTTATCATAATTCACAACGCAGGAAAGGAGAAGAAAAGGCGAGATCAAGAAGGCAATTTAATTACCAGGCTGAGAGGTTAGCTGGGAGAAGCGATCAAAAAGATAATGCAACTGTTCAACAGATAGCATTCCTGAGCATTGTAGCTCTGAAGTATTAGCCATTGCTTCAGAGAAAATGGTTTGGTACCCTCCGGACAATATTCAAAAGTAGTGGCTAAAGAGAAGACACAACTGCCAAAACTCATAAATATGTCTCCTTTTTTTTAACCCACAAATTTCATAACCAATTCAAATTTACCCATTAAATTTCAACAAATCACAGATTAACCACAAGAATTAAATAAAAATTGCAACTTTAAAGAAAACAAGGAACACCCATTTCAAAAAAGAGAAAACAAATCATGGGTAAGCTAGCAATTAATGAAATTGAAGTATTTTTTTTTTTTTTCATTTCATTTCAACAAACAAATAAAAACTTCAAACATCTCACAATTCAAGAAAAAAAAAAAAGTAAACTAGTACAACTACTAAATTTTTTATAACATCATTACAGCAAGCACAATTCTAAAAATCCTCGTCCATTTTAAAAACATGGGTATCACCATTTCCGTTGAGACTAGACATAACAGATGCTTTTTGGTACTCTCCAACTCTTTTCTCAAAAAAATTTGTCTTGCCTTGCAGTGAGATAAGCTCCATCCAATCAAATGGATTTGCCACATTGTACACCTTCTCGTACCCAAGTGCACCCAACAACCTATCGGCCACAAACTCAATGTACTGACTCATTAACTCCCCATTCATCCCAACCAACGCGCAAGGCAGCGCGTCACATACGAACTCCCTCTCAATATCCACCGCGTCACGCACAATCCCCTGAACGCGCTCTTTGCTCAACTTCTTCTTCAACAGACTGTAAATCAAGCAAGCGAAATCGCAGTGTAAACCCTCATCTCGCGAGATTAACTCGTTCGAGAAGGTTAAACCGGGCATCAATCCACGTTTTTTCAACCAGAATATCGCGCAGAAGCTTCCAGAGAAAAAAATACCTTCAACACAAGCGAACGCAACGATCCTCTCAGCAAACGATTCCGTACCGTCGATCCACTTTAAAGCCCACTCAGCTTTCTTCGCGACACAAGGAATGGTCTCGATAGCGTGAAAAAGCCGATTCTTCTCATTAGAATCTTTAATATAAGTCTCCAAGAGAAGAGAATACATCTCCGAGTGAATATTCTCGATGGCAATCTGGAAACCGTAGAAAGCACGTGCTTCAGCGACCTGCACCTCCTTCATGAAGCGGCCAGCGAGGTTCTCGAGGACGATACCATCGGAGGCAGCGAAGAAGGCAAGGACGTGGGAGATGAAGTGTTTCTCGTCGGGAGAGAGGGACTCCCAGTGGCGGAGATCTTGAGAAAGGTCGACTTCCTCAGCAGTCCAGAAGGAGGCTTCTGCTTTCTTGTACATTTCCCAGATTTGCGGGTACTGGATCGGGAACATGCAGAACCGATCCGGGTTCGGAGCGAGGAGGGGCTCTTCTGGGAATGCAGGCATTTTTTGATCGAAATTTGGTGAATTCGATTTGAGATTTGCTGTTGCTGATGATGTTGATGATGGTGGTGGTGGTGATGGGTGTGGTTGTATATAAAGAGGGGATTTTTTTGAATTTAGGGTTTGAGAAGAGCGGGTGATTTGAAATTGTTTTCAGAAGCTTGCTGGAGAATGAACTAGAAGAGCGCGCCGGTTTGGGGAAGGGTACTTTCGGGATTCCGGATTACGTGGCGGGTGAGATTTTGAGTATTTGCTGGTGAAAAGAGCGGTATATAAGGAAGTTAAAATTGGAAGCTTGAGAGGGAAGCTTGTTGGGATTGGGGTGGGTGTTGGAGTGGGGACCTATTTTTAAATTATTTATTTTGAAGAATGGGCGGCAAATTTATTGGCGCGAGACGAGAGATTTTGTTTTTGAAAACGACACGCAGTTTTAATCGGTATGCTTCACATGGGCGCGCGTGTGCGTGTGGAAGGATTTAGGCCGCACATGCTTTCCACAATGTTACCTTTTTTCCACACACGCACCAATTTTTTCCAAGGGTGACTCAAATTGGATCATGTTTGATAATTAGTCCTACAGAACCTAGTCCAGTCCACATGGTAAGGTCCATGAGCCTAAATTCAGAAAAATTTTACAATAATTAATCAATTTACTAAGTAAATGACCTTTTTCACACAAATTCAGTAAAATTTATTGTTTCACATCATGGGTCGAATACACTTCACGCCTAGTTTAAGCGGCAAGAATACCTTACTTTTGAGTTCACGCCTAGTTTAAGCGGCAAGAACACCTTACTTTTGAGAAAATAAGTTTTGGGTTCAAGTTGTATTTCGAATATTAGATTTGTGAAATTCACTTTGCAATAACTCAAAAAAAAAAAATGAATTTATAAAATAGTAACTTCTAACATGTAATAACTACTCATCTTCTTTTGCGTTGCAATGATATTGAATTTTATATCACATGTTCAAAAATATCATAATTTTTTTGAACAATAAAAAAAATAATGATTTGAATCATAACATATAAGTTTTTATATACATAATGTTATTTTCCATGTAAATTTTTTCATGATAACAAGTTTTAAAATGTATTTTTATGTCAATCAAGAGACAAAAAAAAAAAAAAAACAAAACAAAAATGTCTCAAATTTAAACAATTTTTATCTGTAGTTGTTGTGGAATTATTAACTTTGAGGCTTTATAATGAGGAAGAAGATAACTTTCTTTGTGTAGCCGCAGCTATAATTGTTAGTTTTTTTTATTAACTCATTTATTTAATTAAGTTCTTTGTATATTTTCTATATTTAGCTTATTTATCTAACAATGCTCACAAAAATGTATAAATAAGATTTGAAATCTAGTTGAATTGTAAAACTGAATGACATACAAAATTGGTTAATCATGTTTTAAAATCTTGATTGTGCAACACATGATAATGGGATAGAGTTAAGTGTGGTCTTCTACTATCAAAAAAAAAAAAAAAACACACACACATCAATGCAAGAGCATTGATCTTAATAGCATATATATTTGAACATACATTCATGTTTCAAAAAAACCACCATTCTTAATTGATACCTCTATTGTCAATATAAGCAAACTCAATAATACTGTTGTCAACTTTTTTTTGTCACTTAATTAATTTATTGAAATATATTTATAAAGAGAAATCGCTACCTACTCCAAGTGTATTATACTCCATAGTTAGATTTGTAACATAAAATATGTGTTTTATTTTAATTAGTCAAATATAAAATACTTAAATTATTTGTTACGAGTTCAACTGTAGGGGTAATGCAATTTCATTCATAAAAGTGTTTTGTCCAATTATAAAAATGGTAATTATTGATGTAGCGAGGTGCGATATACTGTTGAATTTACAATTTTGCCTCCCCTCCCCCCAAGTGTATTTGTATAAAAAATATGCCAAGGTCAAAAGTGTATTTATAATTTTTTTTATCTTTAGCAGACTGCAACACACTATTAGGCCATTTCCAACCCTTTATTCCAAAATGCAGCAAATTTTACTTCAAATTGTAGCTACTATAGTAAGTTTTACTCCAACCATTTACTTCATTTTCAACTCTAAAAACAATATTCTTTACATATTCCTTTTTATAACTCATTTAATATTTCTTATTACTAATATTATATTATTTATACATTTTACATATTACACTCATATTTTATTCAATATTTACCATATACACCTATATATTTATTTATAATAAAATTTAATATATTAATATATTTAAAAAATAACACGCATATTTTTTTCTACATTTATAAATACATCCATAATTATTTAAAATTAAAATAATATAATATATGAAGAGAACTAAAAGAAATTAAAATAAATTTACTAAATAAACATAAAATCGATTGTTAAATTAATGCATACCTATGGTTGTTTAATTTTTACTATCCATATTATTTTTAAGTGAAAATATTTTTTTATTTAAATCAAAAAAATTTAAATCAAATTTATATGCATTTGGTAATAATATGACAAATATTATATAAATTTGAATTAAATTAAACAAAACTATTTGGATTATATTAAAAATTTAAATAAACAAAAAGAATTTTTATTGATAAAAATAATTTGTCATTGGTGAACAGTGTGCGCTATTTATGTTCGCACATTGTTCATCCAAGGCAAAATATAGTGGCTTTTACCGCTGTATTGGACAAAAAATGCATCCGGACCTATGCCAAAATGCAATGAGTTGGAGATGTTTTTAGTGTCGTGTGTCCTGCTCAATAGTATAATACAAATTCAGATGGTATTTTTTATCAATAAAAAAAAAACTTTGGTACAAAAGTGTCAAATTAAATAGCCACACTCTAATTGAACTTCTACTGTTTTCTAAGGAATCAATTGTTTTGTTTATGTGATTTCACAAGTAAATTAAACAGATAATGTGCACTTTTATAGTTGACTGTGAGAAATATATACTACGTGATAAAGAAATAAGGAGGGCATGAAGTGAGTAGTTAAGTGGTAATTTCTTTTTAAGGGCAATTTAAAATATAGGATTCGATTTTTGTCATGGTCGATTTAAAAGAGAAAGACAGTCTCTTATTATATAATTCATTAAAATTTAAGTAATATAAACTTATTATTATTATTATTATTATAAACAATATGAGAAGGAAGTTCCTTGCAAATCCTCATTTAAGTTAGAGAATCTCTGCCTGATTTTGTTTCCTTGGCGGCAACAATAAAAATATTCTAATTGAGCTCAAAACAATTATTGAAATCTCAGTTAATTTTTCCACATACAATACGGAATTAAAATTGATAAAATTAATTATAAATCCAAAAAGTTAGCAAAGTGATTAAGGTAATTCCTTCAATTAAATGGGGTAATATGCCATTTTAAGTTTTTTTTGTCTGAACTATTGATATTTAGAATTCACTCAACTCTAACTAATTCGATTCAATCCAAACAAAACTATAAGGGCGACAAAAGTCTTATAATAACTTATTTAACATAACTATATATATCATAATTCAAATTCGAGATGTCGCTTAAACAAAAATAGATCCTGCTAGCTGATATTTGTAGTTTTCTTTTTAATATTTCAAATGAACAAAATTACAATAAAGTAAAATCTTGACTTATTAATGTTTCCATAATAAAAAAGAGAAAATTTCTCTTGCAATAATGGCAATTAGTCGGTCCCTTCTGCAATTTTTTTCCCTATATAAGAAAACTATGTATATATATATAAAGCATTGTGATTCAGAAATCAAGATCATAAAAACTCCATTGCTGTGGCGTTGAGTGTTAAAAAGAAAAAACTTAAGGAATTACATTACAACTAAGGTAATCTGCTACTTTCCACTTGTGCAAATTCTCATAAAGTAAGGCAAGAAATATTAAACCTTCTACTTTTGAAACCGTTTGTTTGCTTTTGATTTGTTTGTTTAATGTCATATTTTGTTTGAAACCCTTTAAACATTCAATTGATCTTTTGTTTGTGTTAATGTTTGGCAATCCGATATCTTTCTGTCAATAATCATTTATGTATATACATGTACATCACACGAATGTTTGAACTCAACCTTCATACATACATACACACACACACACACATATATATATATATATGCACATTCAGATATAATTAGTCGTCTTTTAAATTTAACACGTTAACAATAATATATTATATATATATCTCTTTATATATATATATAAGCTATGAATAAAACTTGGACTTGTTTTGATGCAATGTGCGTGTTGAATGCTGCATATTATGTATACATTGATGAATCATATGTTTGATATACTGTGTTTTTAGAATACATGTGAATATTAATCTAGTTGTCTGAAATTAATTGAGTAATAAACATATATATATATGTTGCTATATATGTGATCATCATCATCAGTTTTAGCACTAGCTTGTTAATATTATTGGTTTGACACATTTGTTTTGGTAGATCAAATAATGGGTCATAGCAGAATAAAAATGGAGTTTATAGAGAAGGATAACACTCGAATGCTAACATACCAGAAAAGAAAGAAGAGCTTACTGAAGAAAGTTTCAGAATTATCAATTCTGTGTGGTGTCGAAGCTTGCTTGATCATATTTGGACCTAAATATAAAGGTCAGTCTGTGATGAAGTTGGATGCTGTCTGGCCATCAAATCCCCATGAAGCTAAAAGTATCATCAACAGATACAAGAAAACTGATCAGGCAAAAAGATGCTACTATGCTTCTCACTATTTTTCAGGCAAAAAGAGAAAGGTTGATGCAGAGATTTCAAGATTGCAAAAGCAAGCTTTTGATGCTAAGCACTTGTCATGTGATGCCCATCTCGCTAGCTTCTCTGAAGATCAATTAAGAGTACTTCTCACTCGATTAGAAAGTAAACTACAAGTTGTTGATAAGAAACTTAGCTCGTTTCAAGAAAATCAGATGGATGTGTTCGTGCCCAAAGTGGCACAAGAACTTGTAGAAAACTACATGACCAGAAGCAATAATTTGCAAGCTTTTCCTGACCTGATGAAGCCGTTAGATTTACAGTTTCCTATCTGTGTCCTACCTGGGCAGAATATATATATGTTTCCATCGAATTCAAGCTTCATGGGCACCCACAATAGCAGTGTCTGTTCAACTAACTTGCAGCTTTTTTCTGATTCTCACTCGACTGTAGCTGGTCGAAATTTGGACCTGAACAACAGTAGTAGCAGCACTGACTCGAGTAACTTGCAGTTGCAGTTGTTTCCTCCGGAGCTATTGGATGTTCAACTGCCAATGCATTTTCAGTCTCTGGGGATGCCTTCAAATCCAAACCTGACAGAGGACGTGACCAGAAATCAGAATTTTAGCAATCAGTTTGGTGGCAGAGGTATTATTAGCAGCAACATTCCAAGCTTGCCAGGACTGTCTTGTGTTTACCCTCAATTCCTGATGCCTGATAATGTAATTGTCAACGATCTTGATGCCTCCTTGCCTTTGCAAACAATGTTTCCGCCATCGCAACTTCAACATCCTAATCAGGTGCACCCCTCTCAAGTGAACAAATTCAGTTACAATGTAATTCCTAAATAGCTTATGAAAGATTCTTATCTACACCAGAAGTACCATATCAAGTAAAGATTTTTTATAAGCTAAAGTCTGTGGGACAGTTTGGATTATGAATAATGATTTAACAATAGTTACAGAGCTTTCCTTTTAAATGCTTTTGGTTTTTTCAGTTTTCATGAACATGTAATTGCAGAAAAAGGGATGTAAATTATTCTTCTTATATTTATCAGGGCAAAGCTGCATTTTCGCCTTTAATGTTTACACCAACCAGCACATTTACCCCTTTCCTTATACTTTCTTGGATTGTGATTTAAGACCCTCTTGTGATAGTGAATCATTTGAAAATAAACGCCGTTTGTCACGAGCTGATGTGGCGACCATGCAAAGTGAAACGGGTTCCACAGCCTGTCATTGACTGCCGTATCACTCGAGGTCTCCCATTGTTATTCTCTCAGTAATAGGTTGTGTGGTCTCAATACCACCTTATGTGTTTTCAGGCTCCATCTTTGTTGCACAGAACTCGTTCTCACTTTCTCATCATCCAACCAAAAAGAAAAAAATAATTAAAAAAAAAAAAAAACAGAACCCAGAAAAGCAAGAACACACACAGCCATATTACATCAAGAAAACGGGAAAAAAAAAAAATTTTCGGCAGAGCCCAAGAAATCTAACATGCAAAACTCTTGCAATAACTATCCTGATCATCTTTACACTAACACCACCTCCAACAATCCCTGCAACTTCTGATGCAATCCTAGAAGACCCAACAACAGTTCAAGTCTCGGATCAAAAGAAAGTTCTTGGGTAGTGCTAGTAAATCGATCGTTTCAAGATTTTCATGAAAAAATATAATAAAGAATACACAACTAGAGAGAAGTGCATGCACCGCCTTGGTGTTTTAATTTGCCAAGAACATCATCAGGGCCGTTGAGCATCAGATACTAGACCACACGATCGTCCATGGAGTCACGACATTCATAGATTTGATGGAGAA
>CATIWK010106313.1:0-15783 GCA_949634005.1 Mallotus japonicus
TTTCAATTTAGTCCTTGAAAACTCAATTAAATCCTTGAGAAAGAGCATTTTAGCCTTTGAGATCCAAAAATCAAATTCTGAGGATCTATTTATAATAAATTCTCATCATCGGAGTCCTCTGTCGCATCCACACTCCCTTATCCTGGAATTGGGTGTCTACATTCCTCACTTTCCTTTTTAGCCCAAGAAAAGAGATAAAAGAGAACCTAATCTAGATCACACAACTCACACTCAAAGGGTTTAAGAAAGAAATTAAAGTAATTGAGAATTGTTGAAGTACAAAGAACCTAATTTTCACAACCACTTCATCTAATCTCTTAAATGAGGTTTTGAGAGGTGTATATATAGTTGAGAAGTAAAAACTAGCTGCTGAAGACCAGCTCCACCTTCTTCAACCTTTACCATCTTCATTAAATGCTTAGACAACTTTTTGTAAAGAAAAGCATGGTTACTATTTTGATATTCTCGGTCATGATCGTGATCGTCAATTAAACTAGTTGTTGGAGCCTTACTGTGACTGTTACAGGGCTGCCACCTAGGCTGTGACTGTGGTCATGATCGTGCCTTTGAACTGTGAGGGTCATTATTTCTTTTAGTCTTCATAAAGTTCTTGAGTCATGCGCGTGCACCTCATTCGTGACCTGTGTCATGAGCATGATCACGGTCCTGACTAGGACCGTGAAGATCAATGTCTCTTTTGATCTTCATACTCTTATAGAGTCATGCTCATGAGCTTGAACGCTAACCTTCATCATGAGCATGATCATAGTCATACTCAAGACCGTGAGGGTCATTGGATAAATTCTTGTTCTCATCCAATTTGATTACAATTAGTCCTAGCTTAATCACGAACCCGATAGTCTGGTCATAAACATAGTCCCGGTCGTGATGCCAACCGTGAGGGTTACTATGGCTTTGGTTCGATTGAGTCTTTTAACATACTTGTGCTCGTGAGGATGTTCATGGTTAGGATGGAGATTATGAGCATCACTATCTTGATGCTATACTTGTGTTTTTAAACTTTATTTTTGCTCTCATTTGTGCCTAACTTATACACACTTGAAACAAACACATTAATAACTTAAAATTAATTTTTTTTTAAAAAAAAAGTAAGGTATATTAAGCCTTAATCATGTAAATGGCCAATACTTCTTTAGTAGGGCAACATGTTAATTTAGGCTTTTGATTTGTAATTTAAAAGAATATTTTAGCCCATGATATATGATTTGTATGGATTTAACGAGTTATGAATTAATTTTAAGCCTATTTCATGGGTTTAGGCTATTTTCTAAGCTAGTTTGACTGCCATCATCATATGTGATACCATTTCCATTTAATTTGATCATCATTGGGCTTCTCTACATCCTTTCTTTAGCTGGCCCAAAATATGGATACTAACAATTGCCATTTACTTTATTATAAATTGAAATGCAAGTAATGTAATGAAAATTATAAGAAAGCAAAAAATTAGAGGAAACTAAAGGATATGCACGCTTGTACTTTTCTACTGATGACTAATAAGTTTAATAAGCAATTTACTGTTAACCATAATGTAAGCTTTTCAAAAGGTTTTGAAATAAATACTTCTTCTAATCATTATGAAGTCATCATTGTAAGAGGGAATAATCTACATTTTAAAGATGCACCGTTATCCTTAAGGATCATTTTTAAGTGTTCATCATTTATTAGTCAACCTTGGACTCAATCAAGAAGTAGAAAAGATTTTTAACCCATCCGCATTGAGATTTTTCTTACGAGTTTTAAAACCAAAAAGTGAGTTTCAACTCATCCATCTTAGGGTAGGTTCCTAAGAGTTCTAAAACTATTTGGGATAATAATTTTGATTATGGGTAGTAAAAGAAACTTATTTCATTGCTTACTAGTAAATAAAATGATTCTTGGTGTTCGTTAATGTGCTTTCACTTAGAAAATGATAGTACAATTGTTCATATTTCCTCTAAGACATTCAAACTATATTTACAATTGTACTTTTGTTTAGATATGTGACAATGCGCATGCTTAGGCATTCTTTTAGATATCACAATTGTGCTTATAATTGCTTTTTCACTTGAAATGAGATGATGCACTTGCTTTAGCAAAGACTAGGTTTTTTGGATATGATTGTTAGATTGGTTACAACTAAAATTTTAGAAATTCTATGGTTGGCCCACATCTTAGAGGTTTAACAATTGGCCCATATATTAAAGGATCGTAACTTGAAATTTTATGGTTGGCCTATATTTTGAAAGATCATGGTTGGCCCAAACCTAAAAAATGATGGTTGACCTACATCATGTCTGAGAAGATGATATCTAAAGTGTGTGCTTGACTTTATACTCAACATAGGTTAGCAGTATACAGATATAGGCCAAAACAAACTTATATTATTGACACATGACTCGATTCATAATGTATGTATGATTACATACCCAAAACATTCAAACATAATTTTGTGTTTGACAAAATAAATATATGTATTATATATATGAATTAAGCAAGGTAGAAGTGCATAATTATGCGTGTGTGCATACACTACAAAAAGATGAAACTATATATGCATGAGCTTGTTGCCTACATACATGTTTATATTTTTAATGTGCCTCTTCCGTTTGTAGCAAATCTTATTGGATTCTTTAGAAAATGGTGATCATTAGGCTTTCAATCATCAAAGATTGTTTATGTTTTTTATGCTCCTTTTCTGTTTACAACAAATCTTATTAGGTTCCTGAAACAAATGGGGATTAGCCTTTATATTGTTAAAGAATTCAATGGAGCCTAACAAAGACTGCTATTGAGATTAGTGTCAAAAATTGATGCATATGTTGAGACCTTAGTGATTCGATTATGAGGAACGATAGAGATATCGAGAATATAAATGTTCTAAGAATGATGTTGATAATTAAAATAAATCCCTTTATAGGTTGGTTCATTTCCCTAAATAGTTTCCCTTTGCTTGAAGAATTAGAACGTGACATTAGTATGCTTAATAATTCTATAAATATAGTTATTGTGTTTAAATTAGATTAATTATCAAAATTGAAAGTATGTGCTTGACTTCAAATATCATTGATTATTGAAACACGCAATTTGCGCCCCAGTTAACAAATTGATTGAAAAACTTGGTAACTCAAGAGAATTATCATTTCCAAAAACTCATGACTGCTACAAAAAGAACAATGTGCCTGTGATGAAAATATGGTCCCAAACCTATCTCCTAGATAGATATGCAACCAAATCCTTATTTATATTCCCTCTTTTACCTGAGTAGACCCCTTTTAAGAGTTTTCAATCTTAACTGGGTTACTTTTCTTTCTTTTATTTTTCTCTTTTGCCTATGTCGCCCCCTTTTGAGAGTTTTTAAGCCTAGTTAGGTGGTTACAATTCGATTGATGATAGTCCTTTATTCGTGTTCACTTCACTATTTTGATATTCTGAAAATTTTTGTGTGACACTTATTGTTCTAACGTCATGCCTACCATGCCTACTTTACATAATCACCTCTTTATTATAACCATGAACACTATGTTATATTTATTATTAATCAGTCCTTTGCGGGCATCTAATTAACTATTTTCAGTTCATATTTTGTAGAAATTTTATTTTTAGATTTTAAGATATAAATAACAAAATCTAGTCAAAGTGTAATTGTTAAGTGCTTAAAATGATAGATTTTGAGCACTAGATAGTTGCATTTCATTATTAGAAATATAGGTTTTTACCTTATAACAACATGAATTAGGAATAATTGCATTAGAGGTTAAACGAGATATATATATATATATTTTTTTGCTATTTTATGCATTTTTAGTTTATTATTATACTTTTTACATTGCTTTTGTGTTAATTTTTGTAGGTTCCATCACTTTGGAGCTCATTTAGGGATAAAAGCAATGAGGACTTAAAGCTAGGAGCTAATCTAGCCAAGCAAAAAGGACAAAAAGATCACAAATGTTAAGAAGAGGAATGACACGATTGTGTGCCCAACAGACACAATTGTGCATGATTACAAGTTTTGAAGTTTGCAAAGAAGGAAGCAGACATGGGTGTGTCACTCTAGGCACACAACCGTGTCTGAGCGCTTATTGGCCAGGCAAAGGAAGGTCACACGACTGTGTCATTTAGGCACACAGCCTATGCGCACGAGCTACTTATTTTGGAAAGAACCATTTTAGGATTTTTTAGAGAACAATATTGAAGAAGAAGTTTTTTTCTCTTGAAGGAGGCTACTACTCTTAGGAACAGTATTCTATCATTGTTCTTTAGATAAGAACTATATTTTTCAAATTTTTTTTAGTTTTAGATTTTTAATTTTCAACTTAAGCTATTGGAATGAAGAACAAGGATTGAGAATCAAGAACACAATTGAGGAAGCATAATAAAAATATTTTTTATTCTATTATTCTCTTGCTTTATAATTTCATTTATTCATGAATATGTTGGCATTCTTCATCTCTTGTTGTTCTTTTCTAATTTTCATGAGTAACTAAGTAGTTTAGTTAGGGTTTTAATGAACCCGGCTTAATATGAACATAATTAATTAAATTCTTAATAAAGGAATATGCATTTCATGAGTTATTGGACTTAATGCTTTTCATTGGCCTAATCACCCTTTGAATTAAACTAGAAACTATGGTTATATTAAGAGATTGGTTCTAGTGAGAAAAGAAATAACTATCTATTAATTCAACTTGACTTAGTCGAGAGACATTCAATATTAATATTCCATTGAAGATTGCTTGAATGAATTGACTATGACTAGTTAATCGTGCTAGTGAGAGCTAGGTAATTGAGTAATTGTCCTAATTAGTTAATTATGAGGTACTTGAGAGAGACATCACAATATTAAAGATGCTTCGAAAATGAAATGTTATTCATAATAAATAAGAATTTATTATCATCCTTAGGTAAATTGAGTCGGGGGAATTAAACCCTAACATCTTTAATTATATAAATTTAGTGACAAAATTCATATTGTTTCAAATTTAATTTACTTACTATGCTCATTGAAATTTTCGTTAGTCGAGACAAACATAATATTAAAAGTAGCTTTATAATTAATTCTATCTCTGTGGGAACAATATCTTTTTATTACTACTTGTACGATTCGGTGCACTTGTGGATCACATGCATTAGTAATAGTTTTCGAGGGGACAAAATTGGGATTTTCTCCTTTAAAAGAAAATAAGTGAACTAAAGGACAATCTTTGGATGGACTTTTGGAAGAAGTTATAAAATGTATGAAATTACAAAGAGTCAACTCTTCAAAGTATATTATGATTTGTGTGGCAAAGAAAATTAGACAATAAAAGATTTTTTGAATTTAATTTCTAATTTTTAAAAAAATTACTGAAAAAATATGAACTTCATTACAAATACTGTCATTAGAGGATGCTTGACAAGAGTGGATTAAAGGTCAAAAAAATTTAGAAAATATGGTGCATTATCTCTTTTTCTCATTTAAGAATAACATAGTGTCTGTTGTTATAAAAAATTATACTCATATAAAACAGATATTTACTAGCAAAGAAAAATAATATTCCAATAAAATATTTCTTTGATTTACCACATCCAAACTACAAAGAGTCGTAATTGTGATGATTACAACAATAATTAACTCTTATAGACCTTTTTCTAGATCATATGTCAAGCCAGAATCAACAAATTCTTAAATCTTATATGATCATCTAATGCATCATTTTGGCTCCTTAATTTTTGGATTGCTTATATTTCTAGAGTTAATTAGGTTCATGAGGTATTTTGCATTTTTCTCAAGTCAAGTTCAACCTTTAAAGTGATATAACTCTTTAAAATATTTTATATCCATGTTCTTCAACTTATAAGTCGAAAGTGGAGTGTAAGGACTTATGGTTATGAACAGTTGATTAAACTCCACAAGCCTATTTTTTATCTGAGTACATTTCACCTGGGCTAATTTTTTCCTCTTTTGCTAATAAATATCTATTTTATACGAATATAGTATACTTATTATCAGTTCATATCAAAAAATAATTATCATGGCATATTGCTTTGTATTTTGCAAGTATCGAAGGGATATCTAGATTTTTGAATTTGACCCATATTGTGCAACAAAGGCATCATATAACTCCTTCTAGTCTTGTTGACTATGCACATCCAAATTGTAGTACTACCCAACAATAACTCCTTCTAAGGACATTGAAAATTACTTGACAACTTATTTCTTAGTCAATCCAATAGGCTTCATCAATGTAAAACAATACCTAAGATGAAATATAGGGTCTTTAGTCCTATTATACCTCTTTATATCTAGAAACTTGAACTTTAAAAGCAATAATTCATCCTCTTTTGATCTAAGTCGATGAAATCATAATCCAAACTTTGTCTTTCATCATAAACTACATTTGATCCATCTTTTAAGCCCTAGCTTTCATTTATTCAAAGTCAGTC
Source organism: Mallotus japonicus (assembly GCA_949634005.1). Taxonomy (NCBI): domain Eukaryota; kingdom Viridiplantae; phylum Streptophyta; class Magnoliopsida; order Malpighiales; family Euphorbiaceae; genus Mallotus; species Mallotus japonicus. Next base: position 6,427 of record CATIWK010106313.1, read on the forward strand.
AAGCTATTCATCAAGTTAGGTTACTTTAGATGGCTCAGTAATAATGAAGTCTTCAAGCTTAAAGGCTTTCTCTTTTAGTAGATATGTATCCTTAAGTTTGATTATTCTAAATTCGTTAGCATTAATGGGGCTTTTCCACTCTGCCTTTTTATTAACTCTTTAAGCACTTAGTTGCATCATGTCTTGAATTTCTTGTGGAATCTCTTCTAAAGGATTTAAGGTCAAAATATAAGGGTCTCAACACTATGCTTCCTTATGATAGTGGTCCTAATAAAAAAAATTGAATTCTCAATATTATAGATTGGCCTTTGATTTGCTTAGTTCTAAATGGAAAGAGGTCAACTATGAGTGCAAAACAATGTATCAAAATAATGCATGGAAGTTGTTTATGCATGAGATGCAGGATACTTTACAAAAAACAATGGGAAAGTAAGAAGTTTTCTAACCTTATTCCTTCTACACACATGTTCAATAATGGATATATTATCTTAAGATTTTTGGTTTGGGCCTTGATTATTAATAGGGGATAATAAGACCAATGAGCATGGTAGTCTTTCAAAATAGTAAATCAGACAAGTAGTACAATATATCTTCAATCTATTTAAGAAATTGGCCATAAAAATGAGAGCTTGAGCTCATCTTAACATGGTGTAGGACCTTTTGAATAATAGGTTTGGGCTTTATAAACAAAAGTACTATATAGAAACATTTTACATAATATTTGATAATCCTAGTGGGAGTTACTAGGGTAACCATATTGGTTAAGTATGGTAAAAAGACTTTGGTTCCCATAATGATATACCTTCTGTACATATCTCTACTCAATGGACCATGCAACATAGGATTAGCACATGCTATGAGCAATATAGCCAAATACACTACCACAATGGTCAAGTAGAAGAAGTCTACAATACATTGATGCCATTGATTTATCAGGACAGGGTGCTCATCTTATGAAAAATGTTCGTGAAAATGCAAATGAAATAATTTAGAAGTAATGATTTATAAGAATAAAAATACTATATTAAGTTTCTCCATTGCTAGTAGAGCCACCACTATAAATGGCAAAGTTTAGCATGTGCCCTGGTATTTAGCGACCACAACATTGTATGGCTTTATAATCTACTTAGGATATACAATAACTAATCATAAAGGTTAGAATAGAAGATGGGAGTGGCTGCGTGGATGATAACCAGAAAAATACTTTATATCAACTTGATCCTATAGAAGTCTAGATCTAGTAACCACACTTCAAAATTTTGATCCATAAATTGGATACATAATTTAAAAATGTATTAAAAATTTTATAAAACTGAACCAAACCGGTTAAACGAAACGATAATTTCCATTTTAGATCGGTTAATCAAATTTTTTTGATAAATAAAAGTTTTTAGTCAAAATGATTTAATTTTTAGTAATATATTTTTATTTCTTATTGTAATATAAGGGATTTATAGACAATAATTTTTTAATATATTTTAAATAAAAAAGCAAATAATTTTTGTGGTGAATTTAATATTACATGCAATAAAAATTATTATAAATAAAAACCAAAAACCGGTAAAATTGAACTGGTCTAATTGTTTAACCGATTAATTGGATAACCAATAAAATTAGTTTGGTTATAGTTAAAAACATTGTCAACCCATACAATGCAGTTTGGTTTAAAATTTTACTTTATAGTTCTGTTAATTGAATCGCACTCACCCTACAATCCTAGAAAATTATAAAAAAAAATCAACTTTACATTAGAAGAAGTTAGAAGCGCATTTAATTTGTTCACATTGAGATTTTATATGTTGATTTGAACCTCTAATACACCCGCAATCATTGACTAGTCAAAAAACATAAGTATTAAGATCTCTTCGAAATAAAAATTACTAATCATTAACAGAATTATCTTTGAACTTTAACATCGTCATCAAAAAAAAATAATAGGCTCAAAATCTAATTTAACAACTGAAAGACTAGAAACTTTATATATCCCAACATCATCCATGATATCAAGGATAACCCATCTACCTAGAACTAGAAAACTCCAGCTCAGCCAACAATCCTCAACGTCTCTTTTGGACAATTCAAATCAAACCAAACCTCCTTCCATAACAGCCTTCTTTCCTTACACAACTGCACCACCTTCCTTAGCCATCAAACCACAAACATCTCCTTCCATAGTTATTTACAACTCATTGTCTCATTCCATCTGAAGTTACCAAAGCTATATATAGTAAAGAAAAGATACCATGTAAAGCTATAAAAAATTTGTGTATTTAAAGGCCCTGTATGTACGCATTTTTATTAAGGAATGAGAATTGGTATCAGAGCCTGTAAACAGCTCTTCCAATTCAATAAATAGCTCTTGAAATTCAATTCTCATGGCCAACACCTCCCCTGTGAATGAATCTGAACTCTCGCTTCAAACCCTTCACCAATGCTTGAGTCTAATATTTCTAAAATTACACAACACAAACTACCTCTTTTGGCACTCACAAATGGAGACACTCATTTAGAGTATAAATATGGATCATCATCTTGTTGAAGGCAGCCAATCCTCACAAGAAATCATGAAAGATGATAAAGCTGAAATTAATCTTAACTATGTTCAGTGGAAAAGAAACGACTGACTTATCACCGCCTTCTTACTGAAAAACATCGACCTCGAAGTGCTTATCACTCTTAAAGATGTGAGTTCAACCTTTAAGGTATGGATGTCAACTGAACAACAAATTTCACCCACTACGGTAGAAAATGAGATGATTTTGAATGAAAATCTCATGTCCCTACGAAAGGGAAATCTCTTCAATGATGAATACGTCAAGAAATTCAAAGGACTATGTGACAACCTAGCAGCCATCAAAAAGCCAATTAATGAAATAAAAAAGGTATATCAGCTTGCAAAAGGTCTCAGATCCAAATATCAAGACTTCTGAGTAGCTATGCTCACAAAGCCACCTAATCCTTCATTCCACAAATTTGTGATGGCACTTCAAGCATATGAACAACTATATGCCACCACCAAACAAGAACTCAGTTCTCGGCATGACCAAGCCTATTTCATCCAAAGAGGTAGAGGCCACATGAGGCATAGAGGTAGGCTCAGCTCTCATGGCCATGGATTTAATCCTGCAGCACGACACAACTCTAAAGTCCGGTATGATAACCATGACAAACAGCTTACTGAAAATGCAACTAATTGTAAAAATGGAAAATAATATAAGGACCCCATTATATGTCAAATCTGTTGAAAACATGATCACTTCGCTATTGAGTGTTGGAGTCGCATTGATCAATCTATTCAACCGGAGGATCAACTACACAAAGCATTGGCAACCATCAACATAACCCAAGGTGATGATCCATACCTATACGCTGACTCGTGAGCCATAACATATAGTGTTAACAATCCAGATAAACTTTTAAAACTCACTAAATATAAAAGAGATGACTCTATTATAGTTGGTAATGGAGAAAACTTGCACATAAGTCATATTGGAGAAGGTAAAATTTAAACAAATAATGGAGTTATTAATCTCAAAAATGTTTTAGTAGTACTTGAAATCAAAAAGAACCTTCTTTATGTAGCTAAATTAACATTGAACAATGCTCGAAGTATTACTTTTAATGCTAACCAATTTTTTGTTAAGTCTTAACAAGGAAAGGTACTTGCTAAAGGTCATAAGCATAATGGATTATATGCAGTGGACAACAATCACAGAGCTTTTGCAGTTTATAAAGGAGTTTCTCAAACCATTTGGCATCAACACCTGGGACCACCACATTCAAAATTTTTTGAAAACTTTGCATTCAAAAAATTTAATCAATATTTCAAGTTAGGAACAACCAAAAACCATTTGTGCCAGTTGTCAAATGGGAAAAAGTTATAAACTACCTTTCTCTTTATCAAATAAAATTTCCAATTTTCCTCTAGAAAAATTACATTGTGACTTGTAGGGACCTACCCCAATTCTTTCATGCGAAAACTACACATATTATGCTATCTTTATAAACGATTACACTCGTTATACATGGATATTTTCTTTAAAACAAAATTCTAATTTTTTTGAAAAATTTGTTAAATTTCAAAAACAATTAGAAAACTTATTTGAACAAAAAATTAAAATTTTTCAAAGTGATGGTGGAGGAGAATTTACTCCACCATCTTTGAAGCTCACTTAACCAACCATAGAATACATTATCAATTCTCCTATCCTCACACTCTGCAACAAAATAGAGTTTTCGAAAGAAAACAATGCCATATTGTCCAAACACACTCTGCTCTTTCAAGCTCATATGCCAACTAAATATTAGGTTGATGCCTTCCTCATTGCCACCTTCTTAATTAACTGCAAGCCATATATCATCTACTCTTAGTATGAAGTCCCCATACTTCAAGCTTTTTCACCACGAACCTGATTATAACATGCTAAGAATTTTTGGATGCAAGTGCTTCCCTTATCTTCAGGATCATGGAAAGAAAAATAAATTTGAAAAAAATCATATGTATATTCATCGGCTACAATCCCATTCACAAGGGATATCGTTGCTTATGTCCATTAACTAACAAAGTTTATGTTTCTCACTGTGTAGCATTTAATGAACATTATTTTCCTTACTCCTCAACATAAAATAACTTTGGTCCAAGGAAATTAGAAGTTACATTCTTCCTTGATGATGTTGAACAAGTGCAAGTTAATCAAATAGAGAAAGGGCATCCAAAAAGCACAGCTTGCTTTTAGAAAGGGCAATCAAGCACTGACATATCACTCACCAACCCTACCAACTCAGCCTAAGAAAGCCCATCCACAACAAAATAAAACACCAACAAATCATGCACTTTAAGCCTGGGTCCGCATATTTTCATGAACAACAATGACACTACACAAACCTATCAAACATTAAGTACCGAACAAATAACCCACCACAACCCAACCAACTCCAAGCTTCATCTCGGACGCCCACCACCCTCCCATCGACCAACCTGCTACAACAACTCTAACTTACCTCCTAAACGAACAACCTGATACAACCTAACCAATTCATACCTTCATCTCGGACGCCCACCACCCTCCAGTCGACCGCACAACACCTCCTTCACCGAGTACCGAACCCACTACACCATACGACTCTCTAACCTTAGCTCAGCCAATCTCACCCATCGTCAATGACTCCAACACCACTCCAGCCCACTCACCCATCATGCCCAACTCCCGCATGCCACCTGCCTCTCCCACTGTGCACAGCTCAGCCATAACACATGATCAAGCAACTTCGTCTCTTTCTCTCAATGATCTACCTAACTTAAGTCAAAATATGATTGTTGATTTTTCTTTTACAAGTAACCATTTGGACCCGCCAACCAACTCACATAGCCATCACATGATCACTCGTGCCCAACTTCGACAAAATCCACACTTGGATCCCGCTCTTACCCAAGCAACTCAACATCTTCGATCCAGACACAACAATAGGGCCCTTATCACATGCAGTGATGTAAACATTCCCAAATCTTACAAAACAGCCATGCACATACCCCATTGGAAGGATGCCATGGACTAGGAACTTCAAGCCCTTTATGACAATAATACTTGGTCACTAGTACCAAAACCATCCAATACAAACATAATCAGATCTAAATAAATTTTTCGAATTAAATTCAAAAAGGATGGGATGATAGAGCGCTATAAGGCTTGTCTCGTTGCTTAAGGGTACTCACAAATCAAAGGCCTTGACTACGAGGAAACCTACAGCTTGGTAGTCCAAGCAACCATCATTTGTGTAGTCCTTACCATTGCAACCATATCAAACTGGAAATTAAGGCAACTTGATGTCAAGAACGCCTTTCTTCATGGCCATATCAAAAAGACCATTTACATGGAACAACTGCATGGATTCAAGGATCCTCAATACCCAGACTTTGTGTGCAAATTAAATAAATCTCTCTATGGCCTCAAGCACGCTCCCAGAGCTTGGTTTAATAGAATATCTAAATATTTACTTCACCTCAGTTTTGTAAGCAGTATAGCTGATTCTTCTTTTTTTTTACGCACTGATTATTTGATTATTCTAATGCTTATTTATGTAGATGACATTGTGGTTATAGGAAACAATGAATAATTCATTCAGCTCCTCATCAAGAAGCTTAGCTCGAAGTTTGCACTTAAAGATCTTGGCAAATTGCACTTTTTTCTTAGCATTGAGGTATGAAGAAACCACCAAGGCATCACTCTCTCTCAAAAGCCAATATGCTAAATAATTACTTCAGCGAGCCCAATTACTCAATAGCTCTCACTATAAAACTTCAATGGCTCTCAAATCTCAAGCCACACCTCGAGACATTAACGCTGTCAATGCCACTAACTATCGCAACTTAGTATGGCATTACAATACTTAACCTACACCGACCTAACATAGTTCATGCTATCAACAAAGTGTAACCCTTCACAATCCTACTATGGGAGACATGAAAGCAATTAAACGCATCCTTAGATATCTCAAAGGCACCCCAGATTTCAGTATTTCCTTTCACAAATATAGTACTCTTATCTCTTTATGGTTTTTGTGATGTAGATTAGACCGGTTGTCCGACAATAAGACGAAGCACGACATGCTACTGTATAGCTAATTGCATCTCCTAGTCCTCAAAAAGGCAACCCATAGTCTCTCACTCCACAGCAGAATTAGTTTGGCTACAAATTCTACTGCACGACATTTATGTGTCTCTAACTAAAGCTCCCCAACTCTTCTGTGACAATAAGAGTGCTCTATATATGACAATTAACCTAGTTTTTTTTGCTCAATCTAAACATATCGAAATAGACAATCAAAGTGCTCTATATATAACAATAAAAGTCAAGCCTGACGTTACAAGGTCATTACGCTCTGCCCAAAAGAATAGCCTATTAAAGTGTGCAATGCCCACATTTATAAGTCCAAGAGCACCTCTACTACTTTCCGATGTGGGATTTACATTTCATTCGTAACATTCTACCCCACTCGATTGTATAACGCCCTCATTGCACTAACTCCATAAGTGTCGAAGGAAAAGGACCCACTAACAGTACTTAAAGATTAAACCGTTACTCTGATATCCCAGCAGTTGAGGCCTACCTTGCCCTCATGAGAGTTCCACATTGAAGAAGAGTAGAGTCAACTTTAATACCACTTGTCACTGGGCCATTACCTTTCTCCGAAAAAAAAACTATCCTATTAAGATGTGCAGTGCCCACATTAATAAGTTCAGGACCCCCTCTACTACTTTCTAACATGAAATTCATATTTCATTAGTGACATTGAGCTAGCCAAAATTTAGCTCGACTCAACTCGTCTACACCCCTTCCTACACCTCACATTAGGCTATTTAACTCTTTAAATCATCATCAAAACAGAATTCCTCAAAGAATCAAAAAGCATCGAACATCACCTACAATTATAGAGGACTACAATCACATTCCCCAAATGCTTCAAAACAATCAATTTAAAAGGCTATTGTTTTGTGTACACAATAACCAAAAAATTAAACAAAACCAACGCCTTTTCTTTACTTGATTCTGCTAGGTATATATGAAACCAAAAAACAAAAACAAAATGGAACAGGCAGAAGGTCTGTACTCCTATAGTAACTGAGCATGAAAAATACACAACAGGGTTACAGGAAACTGCCTCAACTAATGGCTATCATCCATGGGGTCATTTCGATCACAAGATTGAGATGTTAAATCCCTGTCATCTTTCCTTGATTCTTCAGACACTTTAGATACTGAATCTTCAAGCGCTTCTAGAAAAGACAAAACCGTGAACTTATCTGCAATATCAGGGTAAAGCTTAACATTAGTCATGTGACAGTTGTGCATTGTTTAATAGATGATTTCTTGTTTCTTTAAATATACATAGTCAAAACGTTCTGACTAATAACACCTCCAATTCAAGTTGCAAAAATTTACATTATATCAGCTAAACCAGACAGGGAAGAGGAGCGGAGCAACGCCATAGATATTTGCAATTGCAGGTAACTCACATTTACTAGGGTCGATTCCAAATTGAGTCAAATCTACCTGTCCAGTACGAAGTACCTATAAACAGAAAGAAAAATAACTAAACGTCCTTGCACCTCAAAGATAGGAAGAAACTAGTAAGGTAAAACTGCATTTTCTCACATGGGTAAAAGAATCCACTTGTTGACGAAAAGGTGGGCTCTGCAGCAACTCCAAAATATCCTCTGGAGTCCACTGACCCTGCATCCCCAATTTCCTCACAAATACAGCATTGTAAAATATAAAAGGAAATCTTGAAAAGGGGATAATTTTATACCTCAGGTAAGTATGAAGCTAGTCTTTCTTGCAATGGCAATGTGCCAATCAATGGCAATATTAATTCAGGCTTCAGAATATCCCCTAATCCCAAACCTAGTACAATAATAGCAAACATCAAAGCACCCACATTACTAAAGGAAGATTAATGGCATTGTAGAAAAAACATGCAGAACGTAAAATAATTCAAATATCTTTCCGTTTAGACCTGCAAAAGACATGAGAATATGGCCCTAACATACAGAAGCAGCTGAAAGGCTAATATTCAAAGTCATAACCAATGTTTAGAAGATTTCTTTAAAGTCCATTGCATATAAATAGCAAAACGTAAAAAATACCTCCATCGGGATCTCCAGCACCACCTGCAATTGAATTCATCACATCACACAAGTCAGAGAGAGAGAGAGAGAGAGCGAGGAGAAGAAAGGAAAACAGGGGAAGGAGGGTGGCAAGGTTTTCAAATGCATTCTGAGAAGTACCTCCATGCCCAATATTACTCAATATTCTTTGTAGGTCTTCTAACTTTACTGGTCCTGAGGAAGAGGATACATCACTTACTTCTGCACCTAAATTTGGTACTATTAAGTTACCAGCCCTGACATTTATGAAATAAATGTACCATTAGAACCACATTACAAGTGTCAGGAAATATCTTGAGAACATTAATGTCAAACTCAAAAGAAAAGAGAAAAGGGAATAGCTATGTAATAAATACATCTCTTTTAATTTGTTTCAAGGAACAAACAATAACCCAAATATATTTTAAGCACCTTTTGCATATTATCATATGAAACATGCTTTTCCAAGCATATTTACAAATAAAAACTGGTATTTCCACGAGAGAAAAATTTCTAGTCATCAAAAAACTTTTGGATGGAAGGCAGAATAGGAAATCAGCACAAGTACAATCACAAGATGCATCCTTATATGTTGTGAAACCTAGCCAAAACTTGCTTCATGCAGCATTTTGAACCAAAACTTTTTTTTCACCCTCATATGCTTTCATATAAACCACTTCTAGGAGTTTCACTTCCTCTATTACTGAGAAGTT
>CATIWK010106317.1:0-22122 GCA_949634005.1 Mallotus japonicus
TTAGTATTGAAATTTTAAATTTTAAATAATTTAAAAAATTGAAGGACTAAATTATTTATTTTATCAAAATTTAGGGATTAAACTGTTTTATTTTTATAAACTGAGGGAGCTAAATGTAGTTTGATATAAAAAAACCTAACGAAAAAGTTAACGGAGGGAGGTAGATGTTGACGGAATTAAAGTTGAGGATGTAAATGTTCGATTTTCAAACAAGAGGGAGGCAAGTGTAAATTAGGTCAAACCTTAGGGAGATAAATATAATTTTTTCTTCATATTTTTATCATAAAGTCCCATGTTTGCTTTACATGCTTTGTCCAAAAAGAGAAATAAAAAAATATTTCTTTCTTCAACATTAAAAAAATAAAATAAAAATTCTCTTATGAAAGTTTGTTGATAATAAAATAAATTTTAGGTTCGTTTGTTTGTGGAAAATATTTTTCTGAAAAATATTTTTTCTTATTTTCCAATATTTGAATTACCTAGAAAAAATAAGTCAAAGAAAAATAATATACCGGTTAATGAAAAATTAATTCAAAATAAGGGAAAATACTTTCCCATTTTAAGAATGGGAAAACATTTTCCAATATCATTTCCAATGTCTTATTTCCTCATTTATTACATTTCCTTTTATTTTTCAATACATTCTCTTCTCATTTATTATCTTTTCTAGTGTTGCAATCAAACATAGAAAAATATTTTTTTTGAAAAATATTTTCTCTAATATTTTTCAAAAATAAAATATTTTTTGTAAACAAACAGAAAAGTACATTTTAAACTATAAGATTCGAATTTTATCGCAGTTATGATTTTTTTTTTCGAACAATTATCGCAGTTATGATTTGAAAGAAAGAACTATTTTATATTTGTACTGTCCATTAATATTTGAGGTCATGTAATATTTAAAAAAATACCTGAAAAATTATTGAAAAAATGGTATTTTGGTAAAAAGAGATGAACAAACACACACAAAGAAGAAAGTGAAGAAAGAAACATATCAAGAGTGATGGTTTGTTGTACTTTGTCATTGGCTCCATCTTCGCACGAAAGCTAAGAAAATAAAAGAAAAAAAAGAAGAAGAAGATAAAATCTTTCTCTTCGTTCTCCCTATATTCTTCCCCAAAAAATCTTTAATAAGCTTCAAGATCTTTCTTGCTTTTGGTGCTTTCAAAAGCAAATCTAAGCTTCTTCTTATTGTTATATATTATTTTCACTTAACCCTATACTCTGTTTTCATCTCCTTTCAATCTTTTCATTTCATAATAATATACAGAGTCTTCTTCTTGAGTTTCTTGAATACCACAACAACAAGAAGAAAGAAGCAAGAAAGCCTCCAAATTCCATTTATTTGAATCTTTTTATGCTTCCTTAAAGTTCTTGACCTTTTTTTTTCTTTATTTCTTTCTTTCTTGAGTTTAGCTTCCTCTTCAAGATCTTATCTTTACTCTGCTTAAAAAATAAGCTAAAAAAGAAAAAAATTTTCTTGATAAAGTGATGCCAAAATATTCCAAGAATTTTTGAGGTAATAAATTAGTATTAAGGTATGTGTAATAGTTCCCTAGCAGCATCAAATCTCTTGACTAAAGCCTGCTACAGTTTTAGTAAAGAATAAAACAGAGGAAGAGACAGAGTTAGAGAGTTGGTTTTGATAATGGATTCAAGCAGTAATCATATTTTTCAGTCGCAAAACAATCAACAACAGCAACCCACTCCAGGGTTATTGAGGTTTCGGTCAGCACCAAGTTCGTTTCTTGCAAATTTCAATGACAATGGAGTTGCTGCCATTGATTCTATTATGGGTTTTCAAGAATTTGAGGATAAATCTGCTGTGAGAATGAGAGAGGTTGGAGCTGCTGTTAATTATGCAAATTCAACACAGAGTTACTTAGGATTGCCTCCTCATTATCCAAGGCACAATAATAGTTCAGCTACAACTTCTTCAGCTATGGATAGCTCATTTGGTTTGGTTGGTTCAATGGCAATTGGTGGTCATCATGAGCAGCAAGCCAAAAGGGTTGATTCGAATCTTGCTAGGCAGAATAGCTCGCCTGCTGGACTTTTTGGAAATCTTTCTGTTCAAAATGGTATTTTTCTTGCTCTAGCTCCTTAGTTTAAATGAATGATTTCCAGTATTTGTAGTGGCTGTGATATGAAGTTGTTTAGATTTGTATGTTGATATTTGAGTGTTATAGAAATTGGTTTGAAAAGTTCATTTTTTCAGAGATTGGAGTAGATTGTACTAGATGAACTTGTTTGAGCAATTTTCATGATATTAATTAGATGCAATGAGGTTCTGAAAAATGATAAAATAATAACAGTAATGAAAGGAAAATTTCACCTTAGAGATGTTTTATGACATTTTGTAGAAAGGTTGTACTGAGCTAAGTTATGATGGATAAATGATAATGCTATTAGAACTGGTGTAATTAACATCTAATGTAAACACATTCAATTATTTTGTTCAATAAATGTTATTGTCGAGACCATATAAGGCTTATTATTGAGCTATCTAATCTGCCACACACTACTCACATCACTCTCTGAAGATTTCATGTGTTTCTTTTTCCCCTTTTGCTTTTTTTTTTGTCCCCAACAATTTGTAAATGGAGAGAAACATGATACTAGCAGCCTTATTGAGATCAGAATTTATAAGAAAATATTGAAGATCTCTCAGTAAATTGCAGGCTATGCCACCATGAAAGGTATGGGGAACTATGCTGGGGTGAATGGTACCAATGGAGAAGTAAGTCCTAGATTGAAAAGTCAGCTTAGCTTCCCATCAAGGTTACCTTCTTCCTTAGGCATGTTATCACAGATTTCAGAAATCGGAAGCGAAAGCATGGATGTTGCTACTAGTCCTGATAGTGGAAAGCTTGGAAATGGCAATGGTGATAGATTTTATGGCAGCAGTACTGGATTCCCTTATGCTTCTTGGAATGATTTGCCTTTTGTGGAGAACTTTAGTGGCATTAAAAGAGATCCAGATGATAATGGAAAACTATTCTCTAATGTTCAGGTGATTAATTTTACATTTTGGATTGCAATTCACTGTATTGTTCAAATTCTAATCTGAATATTTCATCTCAAATTAGAGCGGCGAGCTTGGAAATCGGATTCATTTGTTATCACATCATTTGAGTTTGCCAAAGACTTCAGTGGATATGGTTGCTATGGAAAAGTTCCTCCATTTCCAAGATTCTGTTCCTTGTAAAATTAGAGCAAAGCGTGGTTGTGCAACTCATCCTCGAAGCATTGCAGAAAGAGTAAGTATAAGTATTATCCATCTCATATGAGCCTCTATCAATCAAACAGTGAATGTGTATAAACTGTAAACCATAGAGAAAATCTTGGTCTTTTGCTTAATTAGTGAATGCCGCATGCTCATATTAGAATTTTTCGATAAAGTTTGAGTCAAGACTGTTAAAGGATGCATATACATGCATTTTTCTTTTTCAGGTGAGAAGAACCAGGATCAGCGAAAGAATGAGGAAACTACAAGAACTTGTGCCCAACATGGAAAAGGTAGGATTTTTCACGCATACTCCAGTCTCAAAGTTGTCACCTTTGAAAACTAATGATGTTTATTTTCCTCTGCAGCAAACAAACACGGCAGACATGCTAGATTTGGCAGTTGAATACATAAAAGATCTTCAGAATCAGTACAAGGTATCAAACAAAGAAATAAAAGAGCAAAAACCTGGCACTTTCCAGCTAAATATTTTATCATCATTCTCCTCACAATTCTTTGTTTTCTGCAGACTCTCAGTGACAACCGTGCAAACTGCAAGTGTTTGAGTAAGCAGAAGCCAGTGCAAAACCAAATAGCCTGATATGCTTCTGTACAGAAAATAAGGAAAGTGAATAGGAACCAGTTCTTGTTTTGTCTTTTTTTTTAGTGTAATGAACAAGTATGTACAAGCAGTATATTTTTTTCTTTTAATGGGCAAAAACAGTGAGTTTGGTTAGAATCCACACTCCATAACTACGATCTAGGAGCTAACAAAGCTTCTAGTTATACAATACCTGAAATAAAAGAGAAAAATGTACAGGAACATGCTCTTATAATGCATCAATTCCTTGTTATTATTTATAGTCTTTCTTGTTCCCACTTGAGGATCCAATTCTAGATACTTCAATCAATTGAAGTTCTGTTTCTAGTACACTACCTGTAATTCTTTACATTCTTCATTGTTGCTAAAAAATTGCCTTTCAACTTAGACTGGATTATTGAAAATATAGAGGGCATCTCCTAAAATGCACCGGCTTTTGCTCCCTTGCTTGTGTCATGGTGATGAATCTATATATATATTAATATATTATAAATTTAATTGCTGATATAACATATCGGAAATTAAGGCTGTATTTTTTTTTTTGAGAATAAATTAAGGCTGTAATTAAGTCGAAAGGAATTGATACAATATTATATTTGATTTCGATTAAATTTTAAATTTGACTTTAATTCGATTGAGTTTCTTTTTTCGAAGCTTAAGCTCAACTTGATTAAATAATTTTTGTACTCGAGTTTAACTCGGCTCGATTCAATTAATTATATAAATTTTAAAATTCTCAAACTCAATTCGAGTTTAAATTCAATTTGGTCTGGTAAGATATTTTAACAATTATATTAAAATAAAATAGTAAAACAGTAAACAGATTCAAGCTTGATGTGTTCGATTTAGCTAACGAGTCTATCAAGTCAAATATTAAGAAATTCGAGTTTAACTCGATAAACTATTTAAATAGTTCGAACTTGAGCTCGACTCTATAATAATCAAGTTAATTTTGAATTCTTTTATGTTGATTATGAGTAATTATCTGTTGGCTTAATTTGATTATACCCTATTTGAAATAGATAGAAGTTTATATTTTTTTATTGTCATTTTCCTCGTCCACAAAGGACAGCAGCACTGATTACCAAATGATGATGGATATGACAAAATGACGTATGGCTTATCTATTCTAGCCTTAACCTTCAAGTAGCTTTGAAAGCTCAAATGTGCGTGTTTATATTCGAGCTCCTTTTTCAAAAAATTTTAATATTTCAATAATTCAAACTTCAATGAAAACAATAAATATAATAATAAAATGAAATTAAAACTAAAATTTATAATAATAATAAATTTTTATAATTGGGAAAATTACGGAAAATTACCCTGTGGTTTCACGGTTTTAAATTTTTAAGTTTATAGTTTTTTTTGTGACACTTTTAAGTATGTGTTTTAACCGTTACACACTTTTCAGTATATGTGTCTAACACCGTTAACTTCGTCCTATGTGGTGCCTACGTATCAGCGCCACATAGAGTCCACGTCAGCACCATAGTGTCCACATCAGTGCCACATAGGATGAAATTAACGGTGTTAGACGCATATACTGAAAAGTATATAACGGCTAAAACATATACTTAAAAGTGTCACAAAAAAAACCACGTACTTAAAAGTCTAAAATCGTGAAACCATAGTGTGGTTTTTCGTATTTTCCCCTCAATAATTTATTATTATTCTTTGTTATTTTAACATTGAAAATTTTAAAAATTAACAATATATTATATTAATATGCATAGAAAATTATACATTTATATGTTTACATGTTTAAAGTATAATTAGATTTAAGGATAAGTATAATTTTAAGAATGAAATTCAAGAATAAATAAATTTTCAAATAAATGTACTTAAAACTTAAAAACTACTAAAAATTAATTTTAAGCTAATTTATTCTTTGCCATAAAGTTTAGGAGCTCAATTAACCTTATTGCTCTTGGGTGTAAAACAAAAATTACTTATATTCTTTAAAAAGCCAATTAAATAGAGTAGGAGCTGAATTAAATAAAGGATAAGAGCAAGAAAACACCAAGGATTTATAGAGGTTCGGCCCTCAAAGCCTACTCCTCTCCTCAATCACTTGTTGAGAGTTTTAATCCACTATCAATTTACTTCAAGGTGTAGATCAAATCCTTACAAGCTTAAACCAAGCTACCCAAGTGTTTCCCAAGGCTCACACTCAAACCTAAGTGTTTTCAATGGCTCACACTCAAACCCAATACTAAGAACAATCATCTTAGCTTACAAGTGAATAAAACCCTAACCCAACTCATTCAATCTCACTATTGAGCTTTTAAATAAAGGTTTTAAACACTCACCAACCCACACTCAAGAACACTCTTGAGATAGAAAGTAATTACAAGAATTAAAGATTGAGAACTTGGGTAGTTGAAGAATAAATTCAAGATTGAATGCTCAAATATAGCTCTAAAGATGTTTGCTCAACTTTCCTCTCTTTTTCCAGCTCTGTTCTTGGTAGTATTTAAACTCTCTAAGAGAAAAAGAGTTGTTGGAGAAGCATTTAATGCAAATAGAGCCATTTCAACCACCAAGAAAAAAGTCCTCTACACGTTTGTCATGACTCATGACAAATCGTCACTACTCATGAGAATCGGGGCGCTAAGAAAAAATTTGAATTCGCTTGTTTTCATGACTAGGGTTTAGTGGTGACGCTGATCATGAAACTTTCTACCACTTTTAGAATTGGTCGTCATTACTCATGACAAATTTGTCACCACTCATGAAAGGTCTGTCATGACTTCGTGTTGCTCATGATGCTGGGGGTGAAAAACCTACTGTCCCCTTGAATTTTTGCAACTTGGATTTTTCAATTTTTGATCTAAAATTTTTTCCGATGATTGGGATTTGCTTATGACCAATTATAATGAAGATTCACATCATTGTTGATCAAGTTTGACTTTTAGAATTTGATGGAAAATTCGATCTTCGATTTCTGCCCAGTCATGACTCATGAAAGGTCTGTCACCACTCATGAAAGGTCTGCAGACTTGGAAATTTTACAACTTGACATTTCATTTGCTTGAGTTCGAACTAGAATTTGCAAAAATAATTAACCTGAATATAAACACTCAAGCTCAAGGATTAATTATAATTTTACTTAATTAGTTGTAACTATAAGTTGTTTTACCCCTCAAGGTTCAACAATCTCCTCCTTTTTGATAGTAACAAATAATTATGTAAAATTAGGCTAAAATTGGAAGGAAATACCCCCCCCCCCCTAAAATAAGCCTAAAATTAAACTTGCAAAAAATCATTAAACAAGTCCATTTTGCATATTTGAGCAACAAAGTAATGAATAATTTGAGCAACTCTCAACCATCAACAAAAATATATCCAAAGAAGATATATTCATCAACCAAAAAAAATGCTACCCATTTGCAATAACCACATTAAACAAATACAATTTCCAAAAGTAAACATATACCTTTCTCCCCAAACACAAAACACAATATATCATATTATCCATATAAACACAATTCACATCCACACATTTTACATTTTCTCCCCCTTTGTTACTATAAAAAACAACAAGAGAGAGAGTTCTAATAAGAAAGGTCCATGGAATGTAAGATGTAAAATGAAACAAATAAAAATCATAATTGCAGAATCATAACCTGTAGAATATGATTTACTACAAATCATGCATTACCAAATGTTGCTATTTATAGATCACACACGACCTATATCACCCAACAATTTCAGCCAATCACACAATATCCAAAATATTAGCCTTAAGCCTTTTTCTTCCCCATTGTTGCTATAAAAAACACTTAGGCAGGGGGGGGAGGGGAAGCTACTGTCCAAGGCAACAACAAACCAAAAAAAAAAATGTGCTAAGCATTAAAAGGCTGCAACCATGTCAAGTTCGACAAGGACTTGAAAACCCAAAAAAAAATTTTATGAAATAAGATGCATGTTACCAATTTTTCAGATAGTCCACATCAGCAGCAACAACATCAATTTTGAGGTTTATGGCATCAAATCGAAACTTCAACGTGGAGATGGAGGTCTGAACATCTCCAAATTGGGCATCTAAGTGAACTTGGAGTTGATTGTGCATTCTCGGCCTCCTCATCTTCTTCAGGGGTTGCAATTCTGGTGTGCTTCTTTGAGGTAGAAGGGGCTGCTTCTTTGGCAATTCTTGTCATTTTCACACCAAACTATCTTACCCTCTTAGTCCACTTCTCGCCAATAAACAACACCATTCACATTGAATGCGCTAATTGCTAATTTTGCATCTTTCTTTTTGTTCCTTGGCTGCGAGGGAGGACATCAATGAATCAAATGGGCCCTTCTTTTTATACAATTTTTGTAGCTGATTTGATATTTCCACTTAAAGATGATGTGATGATGAAGAATGATTATGAAATGATTGTAAAAGTGATGTTGGATAAGGTTAAAAATGAAAAGGGAAAAGAAATCTTAAAAGTTAGGTCAAATATAGAAAGGGCAAAGTGGGCGGCACAAAGAGGATGAAGATGGAAGGGTTAGAGTAAAAAAAAAATGCTTTAAATACCACAATACTAACCCTAGACGCGTCACTGGTCATGAGGAAGGTGTTATGATCATGACAAAAATTTTTACTCACTTTCTGTCAAGAAATTTAAATGCATTATGACTGATTTCAAATGAATTAAAATCATTGAATGGATTTTCATAAATATGAGAATTTTATTCACCAAAGAGAAATTTAAGTGAAAAGGAACGAATTTATTTAAAAGAATAGAACCTTCACTGCCAGTGACAACAGTATAACAATCATGAATTAATGCAGAATTTTAAAAAGAAATGACTTGGAACTTAGGTTGAGCCTCTTCAAACACATTAGGGACTAATTCAATTTTGCACAATAATCAATCAAGATTCAAGAACATATCAAAGTGATCACTTAAGGTTCAATCAATCAATTAATTAAAATGACACAAGCAAACATATATCATAATGAGTTACCATCCAACATTTTGAGATGACTCAATTGGAAGGGAAATAGCTTGATCATTCTCCATTGCTCCTTGCTATCAAGACCAAGTCTTCTATGCCACATCTAAGTGTCATCCTTAATGGAAACAAAACACTCAACACTTTGTTTAGTCAAAGAGGTTAGATCAATAATATGAACATTGTTGACTCATTAACTATTGAAAATGAATTTGTCTCTTCCACATGAGTTACAAAGCATTTCTTTGATTCAAAAGTCACTTTATTTCCTTTATCACATAATTGACTAACATTAAGTAAATTGTGCTTTTAGCCATCAACAAAAAGAGCAACTTCAATATGAGAAGAGTCTTTCTTACCAACTTGACCAATGTCAACAATCTTACCCTTGGCATTATCACTAAATGTAACTTTGCCTCCCTTCTTCAATTCTAAATGAGTGAAGAGGTTGGCCTTCCCGGTTATGTGCCTCGAATATCCACTATCTAGATACCACTTTTCTTTGCATATTGTGGATTCCAAGCACACCTATAAGAAAATACTTCATTGCACTTTAGGTACCCAAATGTACTTGGGTCCTTGGGGGTTAACATTGAAAGATTCATCATTTGAGTAACCCAAATGAGTCCTTCTAATATAACATCTAAAATTTTTGTGTCCCATTACACCACAATAATGGCATCTAACATTTGGTGCATGCTCTTTCATTTTAAAACTATGAAAATCATGAGAATGAGCATGAAATTGTTTCCTAGGCTTAGGTCCTCTTGAGCTATTGGCTCTAGAATTATTAGTCTTAATTCCATTAGAGTTTTTAGGTCCATTGGTTTTAAGACTAGGTTTTTGGAAGCCCTTAGTAATAGGAATACTTGGTCTTACACCTTTTGAGGAGCTAACATAAGCATTTTCAAATCCAATTCCATTTTTAGATTTCAAAAGAGTGGAAGACATAAGGATCATCTTATCAAGAATTTCTTTTCCTTTGTTAAATCTAGAGATGGACTCCTTAAGATTACCATTCTCATTTTCTAAAAACACATTTTGCTCAATAAATTTTGCATTTTCATTAGAAATCTCAATTTTCTTAGAATTGCTTTCATTCAATGAATGGGTTAACTTTTCATTAGAGGTTCTTAATTTCTCAAGTTCTTCTTCTTGAGTTTTTACCATTCCTTTGAGTGAATTAATTCTAGACAAATATTTATCACATTTATGCATCAATTTCTCATAAGCAAGTAACAATTCATCATTGGACTCAAGGTCTAGAGTTACCTCATCATTTGAAGGTTCCTCCAAGGCCATGAATCAAAGAGTGGCAACTTCCTCATTGGTGTCATCTTCACTAGAATCATCCCAAGTTGCTTTAAGTGCTGCTTCTTTTCCTTCTTGTATTTCTTATCTTTCTTAAAGGATTTCTTCAACTTTGGGCATTCGGGTTTAATATGACCTGGTTTGTTACATCAATAGCAAATCACTTGATCCTTGTTGCTTGAGTCTTACTTATTCAATCCCCTTCTCTTCTTCATGATGAGATTTCTTATTTTTCTAAAAATCATTGTATACTCATCTTCATTCTCACTTGAGTCACTATCACTAGTGTCTCTACTTGCCTTAAAAGTAATGCTTTTGTTATTCTTGGCATTCTCTTCCTCTTCCACTTGATTCATTTTGATTTTATGGGTGAGAAGCATTCTAAGGAGTTCATCCGTAGGTAGAGTAGAAAGATCATTTACTTCTTCAATTGAGGCAATCTTAGCTTCCCAAATCTTTTGAGGCAAAATCAGAAAGATTTTTTTGTTAACATCTTCATTTGAGAATTTCTTGCCAAGCTTCCTCATAGAATTAATGAGAGTGATAAGTCTACCATACATCTCACTAATTTTCTCATAAGGCTTCATCTCAAACAATTCATACTCTCTTCCAAGCATTTACAATTTCTTGTTCTTAACTTGACTAGTGCCTTCATGCTTGGTCTTTAGACATTCCCAAATCTCTTTGGCGAATCTCAAATGCTCAATTCCATTGTATTCTTCCCTACTCAAGCCACAATAAAGAATGGTAATTGCTTTTCTATTTCTCAAGTTGGCTTTAGATTGCCCATCACTCCATTCCTTTCTAGGAATGACCACCTCATTGCTTTCATTATCTTTCTTTGTTGGAGGACTCTAACCTTCTTTAATAATATCCCATAAATTGACACCTTCACTATCCAAGAACATCTCCATTTTGTTTCTCCAATAAGCATAATCGGTACCATAAAAAATGGAGGTCTTGTGTAGCTAGGACCATGAACATTGGGGGTGGCAACAACTTGACTTGTGGAGGCCATGATCTTTACTCTAAGATGGTTAAATCTTCAAGAATGGAGACAAAAGCTTTGATACCAAATGTAATTCCACAAATTACAAGAGGGGGGGGGGGGTTAATTGGCTTTTTAAAGAATATGGGTAATTTTCATTTTACACCGAAGAGCAACCTAAAACAGAGTAAGAGCTGAATTAAGTAAAGGATAAGAGTAAGAAAACACCAAGGATTTATAGAGGTTCGGCCCTCAAAGCCTACTCCTCTCCTCAACCACTTGTTGAGAGTTTTAATCCACATCAATCTACTTCAAAGTGTAGATCAAACCCTTTCAAGCTTAAACCAAGCTACCCAAGTGTTTCCCAAGGCTCACACTTAAACTTAAGTGTTTTCAATGGCTCACACTCAAACCCAATGCTAAGAATAATCATCTTAGCTTACAAATGAATAAAACCCTAACCCAACTCACTCAATCTCACTCTTGAACTTTTGAATAAAGGTTTTAAACACTCACCAACCCACACTCCAGAACACTCTTGAGATAGAACGTAATTACAAGAATTAAAGATTGAGAACTTAGGTGGTTGAAGAATAAATTCAAGATTGAATGCTCAAAGATAGCTCTAAAGATGTTTGCTCAACTTTCCTCTCTTTTTCCAGCTCTGTTCTTGGTAGTATTTAAACTCTCTAAGAGAAAAAGAGTTATTGGAGAAGCATTTAATGCAAATAGAGCCGTTTCAACCAACAAAAAAAAAGTCCTCTACACGTTTGTCATGACTCATGACAAATCGTCACTACTCATGACAGTCGGGGCGCTAAGAAAAAATTCGAATTCGCACGTTTTCATGACTAAGGTTTAGTGGTGACGCTGATCATGAAACTTTCTACCACTTTTAGAATTGGTCCTCATTACTCATGAAAAATTTGTCACCACTCATGAAAGGTTTGTCATGACTTCATGTTGCTCATGATGCTGGTGGTGAAAAACCTACTGTCCCCTTGAATTTTTGCAACTTGGATTTTTCAATTTTTGCTCCAAAATTTTTTTCGATGATTGGGATTTGCTTGGGAGTAATTATAATGAAGATTCATATCATTGTTGATCAAATTTGACTTTTAAAATTTGATGGAAAATTCGATCTTCGATTTCAGCCCAGTCATGACTCATGATAGGTCTGTCACCACTTATGAAAGGTCTGTAGACTTGGAAATTTTACAACTTGACATTTCATTTGCTTGAGTTCGAACTAGAATTTGCAAAATAATTAACCTGAATATAAACACTCAAGCTCAAGGATTAATTATGATTTTACTTAATTAGTTGTAACCATAAAAAATGGTTGTTTTACCCCTCAAGGTTCAACAAGGTGAAAGAAAAAAAAAAAACAATTTAACCTTGGCCGGAAATTTTAGAGTGGGTGAATTACATTTTTCTCTTGAAATTTGATCTAATTTGCATTTTTTCTTTTTTTTTGAAAATCAAATTTTTTTATCTCTCAATTTTCATTCCGTCAATATTTTAGTCCTTCATATAGTGTTCCAGTGAATTTCCTATATTAAAAGAACAATTAAATCTCTATACTTTATAAAGATACAATAGTTTAATTCCTCTATTTAAATAATATAGACAGGTAGAGGAATATCAAAAAACATGCATATAGATGAGCTCGTTGATAATTCAAAGGGGCAGTCCCATCTCACGAATGACATCTATACAATAAACCGATATAAATGCGTTAGCATAAGCAGTACTTATAAAGTTATCGTGTACTGTGTAGATAGGATGATATTTATAATACAATTTAGTCCCTCAAATTTTTAATTGTTTTAAATTTAAAATTTCAATGTCAATTAAATTTTTAACACCTAGGGTGCGTTTGGATTGCAGTTAAATATATGGGGCATAACAGTTACAGGTGTAACTATTAAGGGAGTAACAGTTACAGTTGTAATAGTTAAAATTTTCATCTTGTTTGGTAAGTAAAGGGTAATATATAAGCTATGTAATCGATTTTTTTTAAAAAAAAATTGTTAATATATATGAAATAATTAAAATAACATAAAAAATAAAAAATTATAAAATTTTCATAAATAATAAAATTAATTTTTAAAACATCAATTAATTAAAATTTTTTTATGAAAATAAAGTTATATAATATATATTTATACACTCCTACACAAAAAAAGAAATAAAGAGAAATAAATTAATTTGTACATTTTTGTAGATTTGATTTATATTTCATTAATGTAAAAAAAACTAAAAAGAAAATTAATTTATAAATAAACATGAAACGATAGAAAAATGAAATATTCAATAAAATAAAATTTTACATGCCTTTAACCTACCCCCAACTACGTTAACAAAAATACATAGAAATGAAGTTAACTGTTAACCTTGATGTTTTAAAGTTTGCCAAACAGGATTAAAGAAGGGTTAATGCATCACAAGCGTAACATTTACCCTATATATATATATATATAATTTTCAGTCTAATAACTTTAAAAATTATAATTGTTGAAATCAAATACTAAAAATTTGAATAATTTTGGTTTTTAAAATGAAATTAAGAAAAATTAATGAATTCATTAAATTTATTATTTGATTTTTAACTATAAAGTATTGATAGAAATATTTGTAAGTGTTAAAAAAATAGTTACTCTTAAAATTTTAATATTTAAACTTAAAAAAATTAAAATAAATTATTTAATTTTATTAAAATAGAGGGATTAAATTATACATTTTTGTAAAACAAAGGGACTAAACTGTATCTTTTTATAAAATAGAAGATTAAACTATACGCACAAAGTTTTAAAGTTATTAATATTTTTATGTGTTTTGGTTCGGTTGAAATAGACTTTTTAAAAATCATTATCATAATTTACAATTACAAATTTAAATATGAATAATAAATGAGTGTTCAATAATAGATTAATTATTTTCAATAAATATTATTGTTGCTCCAATTGTCAGCAAATCGAGTTCAATCAATATTTGCGTGCCAAAAAAATTACTTTCTCAATAATGAACGGACTTCTATTAAACAAGATTGTGGATCCCAAATGTTTTTATCACAACTTATTTGAATTTTAATATATAATTTTGTAAATTTGGCAGTGTAATGTAATGGAAAAAATTATATAACTTGATTATACTGGAAACATGAAATTTTGTAGTGAGGAAATATTATAAATTTGAACAAAACAAGAATATGGCAAAGGCTAAAGAAACTAGAAATATTGTTGATATTGGTTGTTGGTTGATTTATTGGTGATGATTGGCTGTTGATTATGTATTTTATTGGATGATCCTTTCTTCTGATGCTCTTTCTTGTTTTTATACATAAACTCCATCAGTTTTATCAATTATGAGTCTTATCAGTTACTTGCAATTAATCTTGATAATTGTTCATTAGTGTTTCTTTCACAACTTCTTAGATTAGAAAATTCCAAATACTTCATGTGTCTTCTTACCTCAGGAGCTCCAAGCCTTTCGGAGAATCCTAGAACTGTAACATTCCTCAGTTACTTCAAGTACCTAAGCTCCGCAGCAATTTTGGGTTTTAAAATTAATCTTGGGCTATTAGCTTTTAATTTGATTTAGTCCAACATTCTAAATTTGGATACAAATAATTATATCAATATAAAAATATTAATTATAATTCAATTAAAATTATATATATATATATAAAATTTTAGTTTAATTTAAATTATGTTTCTAGTTTTAATTAGTTCAACTTTTATTTTATCCAAAATTTTAGAAGCTTTATTAAAATTTAATAAGAAAATAATTAAAATTAAATTAACTATAGTTTTTATTATCTAATATCTGATTATATCATAATTTAAATAAATAGTATATAGATTTGGATAATTTAATAATTTTCTAAATAAAATAAAATAAATTATAATTTTAATTATAATTTAATCTAAATTATATTTTCCTCCTTTGATTAGATTTTTTTAACGAGGTTAATTTCTATTTTACCTAATATAAATAACGTAAATACTATATCTTTAAAAAATTTATTAGTGTTTAATAAGAACATAACTAAAAATAATTTAATTAAATCTTTTATCATTTAATGATTAATTACAATCATAATTTAAGAAGTAGAATATAGAGTTTTTTAGAAAATGGAAGTATTAAAGTTAAAAACATTGAAAATGTATGTATAATTTATAAAAAAATAATATTAGAAAATATTGAAAAGATAATGTATAATTGCTGAAATAGAATATTTATTTAGACTTTGATGAATTATAACTCTATTACTCTATTAAAATTGTAATGTTAGACCGGGAGTCGTGTTTTTATTATATAGACAAAATAAAAAAACTAATAAATAAGATATAACAATACTAGGATAGAACGAACATCAATTTTAAAATGTATGTGAAGAGTATTTGAATTTGAAATAAATTCAATGATAATAAACTAGCAACTATATTTGTCAAATAGTAAATGGTTACGTTTTGTATAAAAAAAACTTACAACACATCATATCATATATATATATATATATTAAAGCTGAAACAGAGAGAAACTTTTAACCATGTGTTGAGACATGGCTCTCTCTACTTCAAGCTTTAATATACTAAGTTTCAAGTTACTAATCCATGCATCCTTTCCCATTCAATAGCATTTTTATTCTTTTTCTGTAATCTTCATCTTTTCGGTTACCTTAAAAACCTAAAGACACCCTCATTATTAGATATTATTATTATTATTTATAGTATTATAGACACTCTTCTTAAAAATATTTTCTCTCTTTTCATTTTGTTTTCTCAATTTCAATTCCAATTATGAAAAATGAAAATAAAGTTGAAGCAGAGAGAAGGTTTTCACCATATTTTGACACGTGGTATTCTCTCCTTTCAGCATTCCTCACTCTCATGCTTTTGTTAACAGCCATATGCTCTAATATTTTGCCTGCTCCATTGATAGTTTAAAAAAAAAAAAAACCGAAGAGTTGCAACCCTTCGTCTTTCCCATCTCTTAAAACCAATCGAAGAGTTGTAGCCCTTCATCTTTCCTATCTCTTAAAACCAACCATTCATTGCATTCTCTGTTTTCAGTCTCTCTAGCTCCTTTTTTTTCTTTGTTATCTTTTCTCAATTCTCAATTTCATAACAATGAGAATTGGCTTTAAAATTATTTTTTTATAGTCTCTTGCTCTCTTCTCATTCACTGACTTATAATTTCTTGCTTTGTAATATTAAAATTGAAATTATATATTTTCTTCTATGTTAGCAATATCTTTACTAATTAGGATTTTGTGATTGTTCAATTGCTTTTTTTTATTATCTTTTTTTTATCAATAGATCATTTTTCTTGGAAGATCATCAGTCAATCAAAACCCAAATAACAAAAATCTATTTTCTTTCTCGCGGAACAAACATTGCATGTTTATTTTCTTTGGCGATTCTCATGGAACAGACATTACGACTGCTGCACTTTTGACTCCTCTCAAATCCTTCTCTCTGTCTCTCTGTATGTGTGTGTGTGCCCTCTCTTTACAATTCTTGAATTTTTTTGATTCTTGAAGCAATGGATGGTACCGCTCCTTCGCTCACTCTCTGTAACAATTCTTGATTTTTTCAAAAATATAGTTTTTTTATTTGGTGTTTTTGCATACTGTATATGGAAATGATTTGGTTGTGTTTTGAAATTGACAGATGTAATGGTGGAAATGCTATTTGTGAACTCCGATCATGCCTCTACTAATTGCAATTCTTTATACTATTTCGGAGGTTCTGTTTCTTGCTCTCAATTTATTGCTCTATTTTGGTAATTAAATTTAAAAAATTAAATTGATAATGTTAGGGATTTTGTTTTTTGCTCTCAAGTTATTGCTAGATTTTTATCAAGAAAGTTTGAAAAGTAGTAATCTTGGTTTCTGTGCTATTTGCTTGCTTGATTTGATAATAATGCAGTCCTCTTTCTTAGGTTCAAGAATTGATTATGTGAGGAAATTTTGATGTGGATTTTGTTATGGAGTGTGTTAAAGGTTAGATTTTCAGAGGTTGAAAGATATGAATGGGAAAGGTTATTCAGATGTAGTAGTGGCTGGGATAAAGTTCTGGTAGTTGCAGTTAAGGCATCAAAAGATATCTCAAGAACAACCTTGGTTTGGGCTTTGATTCATGTTGTTCAACCTGGTTATTTCATTAAGCTTTTGGTGTTCCTTCCTGCTCACTCCTCAAGTAATTTTTCATTTTCTTTTCAGTTTCATCTATCTCCTTCATTATCTGGTCATGTTAAAAATGTTGATTTTAATTATTAAAGTTTTGATTGCATTAATGACATTTATTCCGTTTTGCAAAGCTTAATTTAATGTGAATTGTCCTATTTTAATTGCTCTTGACATGCAATACTTCATTTAAATCTTAAACTCAAATTGGACAAGTGATGCAGGATTATCCAAAAACGTTGCCCCTCTCAGTAGGGGTTGGATTTATAATAAATATTTTTAGCTACTCATTCCTTATTTTATTCTCCTTGGGATAGAATTAGGTCTCCAAATATAGTTAGTCTTTTATTCTTGGGTTTATTGCACCAATGGTACCTTAATTTTGCCACATATTTCATTTTAGTATCAGATTTTTATTTTTTTTCTTTTTTAGTTACTGAAGTTCTATTTTTGTTTCAAGTTAAAGTACCTCAAACATATCTGATCAAATTTACCATACGTGGCAGCCGGAATAAGTATATTTTTAGTATCTTCACCACGTAAGCATCCCAGTAAGCAACATAATCATCTTGTGAGTCCTAAAAAACAAAACTACTAACGAGAACAAAATTGAAAAGGAGAAAACAAAATTATTTTCTAGAGCCCACAAGATTATTAGGTTGCTTAATAGGATGTTTATATGGTGAATATATTAAGAATATGCTTATTCCAACTGCTACATATGGTAAATTTGATCGGGTATGTTCGATGTACTTTAACCTGAAATAAAAATAGAACTTTAGTAACTAAAAAGAAAAAAATTAACAATCTGGTACCAAAATGAAATATATGGCAAAGTTAAGGTACCATTGGTGCAATAAACCCTTTATTCTTTAATAATAACATGTTGGTTCATGATGTTGTGAAAGCATCTTTTTATCATGTGATGTTATTTACTAGTCTAACTTCTTCTCATTGTCTAACTAATTTTTATATGTGCGTATAAGTAATGGATACATGGCTAGCTTATGCAACCTTGAGGAATAAAAGATGTTGTAAAGGTAATGCATTCTTGGTGATCATAAATTATGTTTTTGTTAATTTTGTAAGGAATATAAATCTAGATGGCATGCATACGGTGGTTGGGTCTTTAAAGTCTATGGATAGAAAATGTTAGCAGTTATTTTTTTCCTGAGTAGTAGGATTTATTTTATCGTATTATTTACATTATATTAATTGAACCAATTTATAATTCAGACCTTTTCCTATAGTTATAACTTTTGGTGAGTTTGAGTTTCCTTTAAAATTGGACAATAACAATGAGGGATTAACTTTGATTCTTTAGCATCTCTTCTACTTAAATAACTATTTATAAGTCATCATAACTTTAAAATTTCAATGCTCTTGGACATTTTGTAATACATTATTCTGTTAAATGGGGACTTTTCTAACTAGTTATGAGTTTAGATTGGAGACTTGATTGATTCTTTCTTATTTGATTCATTTTAATAAAGGTACCTAAAACAAATCCATATCATAGTGCAACTTTTGGTGAAATAGCTATCTATCATGCAAACAGCCTCATTCTCAGGAAGGTAGCCTTGCTATTTTTTGATTTTTCAAGTATTAGAACCTCTTTCTACATCACTGAATTTATGTCTCTCTTTATATTATCTCACTCAATTGTTTTGTTTTAGATTGGTGTACAAAAGGATGATCCACTTCAACAAGTATTCAATGGCCAAGAGGTGGAAGTATATATATGATACATTTATAAACAGCAAATGAAGATAATAATTGAATTGCGCACCAAAGGGTTGACTCATCTCTTTAACTGACTTTCCTCTGCAAATATTTGTAGATAATTATATATGAATTATATAAACAATAACTTGAAATTTTAGTTATTCTCTGTGATTTTTGGATGATGGAAAAATAAATGGTTATTATTAATTTATATTTAATAAATATATTAACTCTCATTATTTTATGTTTCATAAATACAAGATTTATATAATTATTTGAATTACTATTATATAAATTAGCTTATAATACTTTTATATGCTACTCAATTGTTGCTTCACACAGCCTTTAGCCTTAATTGAATTTATAGTGATGGATGTTGATAGTGACGATACAACTAAGTACTAATAGTGTTGACAGGAGTCGAGTTAGATTATGAATAGTAGAAATGGATGTCTTGAAATGTAGTATGTTGCGTTAACCGACCTTAGTAATGTATTCAGTGAAGTTCTTTTATGAAATATCTCTAAAAGATTTTCTCCCAAATTATAGTAAAAACTTTACTATCACCAATTCATAAAAACTCATTAAAATAAACTAATAAGTTCACTCGTGCAACACGCGGGTATTGGCCTAGTTCTGCTATAGAATCATGTCAAAATGACAATGTTTACAGAAGATTGACAAAAAGAAAGAAAGAAAGAAAATATAATTAATAAAATTTGGATATATTATTTAAGACTTTTGTTAAACCGTGAGATGGAAGAAAAATCTATATAATAAATTTATATAATATAAGAAAAATTTATATAATATATTATTTAATTTCTTCTGAAAATAATATGTATTTGTAATAAATGTATAAAATTAATTAAAAATTAAATATTTTTATGCTTAATTATTCTAAAAATTTTAAAGTGTGATATTTAATAATAATTATTAATTACGTAAAAAAAAATACTCATTTTAAAATTAATTTTATTTTATAAAAAATAAATATAATGATAAAAAATTTCACACATGATATATACTAATTTTTTATAATAGAAGTTTGAAACGTTAAAAAAAAAAAATCTCTTAAGCATACTCTACATATTCTTCATTTTGGCTAACATTTAATTACCATTCATTATTGCGAATTAGGTACATGCCTACCACAAGTATGCTCCATAAAAAGGAAAGTTAGCTACAATAATTAAATGTTTTTATCAAATATATATTTAGTTTTGGACCAAAGGTGTAAATTGGATCCCATATACTCTAATTTTACATCAATAAATCTTTCGGATATAATCTATCTAAGTTTTTTTGGATAGAAATGATATTTTAGTCAATTTATATGGGACTACCAGGCTGTGTGATGTCAATTCTGTCCTTAATGAAAATTTGCACATCAAATTTGAACAAAAGATATGAAAAAATAGAACCCCCGTCTCCCGTGTCACTTATAGTGCAGGGGCGAGAAATTCGAGGCAATGACTATTATCTATCTCTTTTCTAGGTCAATATGATTCCTTTTTCATATTATTATTATATTTATTTATTTTTTACCTATATTTTCATTTGTAAAAATTCAGAATTTAAGATATTTATCCTTGTTAATTCAATCAACAAATGTAAGTATAATTTCATGCGATGCCGTCTTGAATGTCCTTAACCAAACTCTACCTCCATTCTTCGCTGGATATTGAATCTCCGTTGTGAACTTTCCCCACGGCCTCTACCTCACTCCTTTGTAAAGCTTCCCTTTTTCCGGAACTGCCGCTGGAGTTGGAGCAGCAACAGTCGTAGATGGGGATGGTTGAAGAACAGTTTCCACCAGAGGAGTCAGAATCTCCGACGCAGCAGCGAAATTGTCCTATGGTTCTGATTTTACAGGAAGGAAAAAAGGAAAATCAATCTCCGGTTGCTCTGTTTGAAAGAAGGAACCCAGCCAATGGTGAGATGGAACCCAGGACGTCGTAAAGAAGCATATCCTCAAAATCATCAACTTTGAGAGGCAATTCACCCAAGTTTTCAATAAACAAGGGTATAAGTTGCTAAAGCTTGAGCTCTTGCAGTACACTGGAATACTACTAGTAACAATAGGGGAAGTAACAACAGCGGCAGTAGTCATCATAGAAATTGATTCACTTCCTAGTAAGTGCCTACGAACTTGTTCAAGAGCAGCAAAATTATCCTCAGTTGCAGTCTGTCCGTACATCATTTTCTTGAAAGATTGAAGCTTTCGTTTTGGGTTTCTTGTTCTTAGGATTGTTTTTTTTATGTTTTCTCTCTTTTTCTGTTATGTTTTTTTGGTGGAGTGGATATCAAAAAATTCATTGATATTAATGCTTCAAATTGTCCGGAGAAGGCATCGATCTTGTTTGCTGATGCTTCTCCAGAGGAGACCCCGTAGCTTTCTCTGACTCTGTGTTGAAGAATGATAAAAATTAGAAGATGGGTGTTATCCCACATTGGAAAGAAGAGAAGGAAGGAGGAGGGTGTTGGTTATAAATTAAACCCTTTGCTTCATTTGTTAAGAGTGTCAATCACCACAAGTATTTGGTGTGTGTCAATCACCATGTAATATTTGGTGTACCATTGAAAGCTATTAGCTATACTAGTAGAGAATTTTATGGGAAATTCTCTTGGGTATTCTTGAGCTTTTGGGTGTGAGTGAGAGTTAAATATTTTGTAATGTGGTTGTAACAATTTTCTACATAGTAAATATTTTTCTCTTGGTTGTCTTTTGACAACGCCCGTGGTTTTTCTCCATTTTGGGAGTTTTCCACGTTAAATTATTGTGTGTTTCTCCCTTTTATTTTTCAAGTATTTTTGTTTGAATTGTGATCTAAAGTTGTGAAGGTATTTGTTGGATTGCAAGGGGTTAGTTTTTCCCAACAGCCACCTCCCCAGTGTTTAAACCACCTGTTGCACGCGGTCACCATCGTAGTCATGCCGCGATCGCATCTCCTCTACATCACTGGTCAGCTCAGCATCCGGTCACGATCAAAGTGAACCTACGATCGCAGCAAGCATCTCGTCCCTAAGTTTCTCTATATGCTGTCACGACTGAAGATTTGCTTCCATCGCAACGTCATCCAAAATTTTAGAAACCAAAGTCATTGTCACGACCGACTCCTTGCTGT
>CATIWK010106347.1:0-16153 GCA_949634005.1 Mallotus japonicus
GGATAGTTATTTAAGCATTGTTATTTGGGTTTAAGTATGTTAAAAAAGGGCTGGACGAATTTCCTTTAAAAAGCCCATTAGTTTTAGTTGATTTCCTATTTTATTTAGGGTTTTCTTAGTTTTCCTTATTCAATTAGGAAAACCTTGTAAAGGCTATATATGAGCCTTAGTCGAATTGTTTTTATTCAGAATTGAAGTTTTTAAACCTAAAGCTGAGTTGCTTTTATCTTTGTGCTCTTGACTAGAATACATGTTTTAAGGAACATTCAAGTAGATTGATCATCTTCTTGTGGATTGTTTCGAAATTAGAATAATGATACAGAACCTCCAAGAATAAGCTTGAGAACCCCTTTATGTATACGGTCCCCCAACACATTAACTTGAAAACCCCAATAGTCAATTCGATTTCAACCCCTAAGAAAAGGCTAGAATTCAGATTACTTAGATGATCAAAGAATTAGAATAAAGAAAACTTATTTCTGAATTCCAATTTCGAAACACTAATAATATTTCAAGAGTGTATTTGAAATAATATTCCAAGAGTTTAATTATTAAATATTATTCCAAGAGTTTAATTATTAAATACTTGATTAATATGAGATATTAATTAAAGTATTAAATAAAGAAAATATATATATGGTTTCCTTAAAGACTTTGATTAATGGCCCAAGGTGTATGGGCCTAGGTCCAAAAGAGTTTTGGCCCAAAGATTAATCCAAGGTCCATTAGATTGATGGAATGGGCTTGGACCAAATATTGGCCCAACCCCAAGGCCCATCAACTTAAAGCCTATTAGTTTGGCAGAATGGGCTTGAGCCAAGTGTTAGCCCAAACCAAAAAGCCTATGTTCATCAACTAGGCCCATTTGATTTATGGATTGGGCTTGGCCCAATTATTGGTCCAAGAGTTGGCCCAATAACCAAGCCCAAGTCCATTTATCAATTTAAGTCATTTAGATATACATTAGAGATTAAATATCACATGCGTGTATATTGTTGACTTTAGGGGCAAAGGAGTTAGTGGGATTTGTAGAGATTATATGTGTGGTTTAAATACATGTGATGTGTTTAATATATATATATACATATATTCTCTACATATATAAGATATTTACACATATTACACTATTAACCAAGTTATTAGGTGGCTTCCTAATGATTAAGGTGTAAGAGATATTTGTATGTTAATATCTAATAAAAACCCTAAATCTCTACATATATAAATAACCTTATTAAGAGTTAGTTAGGTTACAAGAGTTTTATACAAGCACTAAGAGTTAGTGGAGTGTGTAGAGAATTGGGTTGAGAGATATATAAAAAAGGAAACCAAACATAAACTCTAAATTCTTGCTTGAGGGATTAAGTTAGAGTAAGTTATCAAAGGGTCTTTTGAGAGGGATTTGCATCTACACTTGATCAAGAGCAAGGAGGTGATTTGGAAGCTTTGGTGTTTCAAGCTAGAGGCCATACACTTGGGTGGCTTGGCATTGATTCAAGAAGGCATTCTATTGTAGTAGATTATTGTGGTCTACATCAAACACTTGGAAAATTGGTAAGTGATTTCGCAACTTGATTTCCTAAGTGTATAATATACATGTGATGTGTTAGTTTAGTTTTGTGTTATATTGCAAATGGATCTTGGGAGTGGAATTCTTCATGTGATGAAGGGTTAAGATAAAGCAAATTTTTTGAAATTTGCTCTACTTAGGTTAGTGTTCACCACACTAGTCTCTATGGCCTAAGTAGCTTAACCGATTCCTTTCAGTTTGCCCCCTTGGTTTTTCAAAAAACGGATTTATGAAATCAATTTTTGAAAAAGCAACATGCACAATGATTGGGGAGAACGACGTACCTGACCTTCAAGCTTCACTTGGGCTGTCAGTTTCGGGAATTCAAACCCGAAAGGTCAAACTTTGACTTAAAAAGTGACCGTGATCCTCAGGTTTTCCTGGCTCGATCAGTCACTCATTATAGATTTAACGTAAATCTTGAGCATGGCCTGATCTTCACTCAGTAGAAAAGATGATGCGAGTCATGAGTCTTTCTGACATAAATCTTGACTTTGAAACGTAACAGTGATCCTCGGGTTTTCTTGGCCCGATCAGTTACTCATTATAGATTGGTGTGATTCCCGAGCATGGCCCGATCTTCACTCAATAGAAAAAGATGTTGCGAAACTCGAGCCTTTCAGATGCATATCTCAACTTTGAAACGTAACTGTGTTCCTCGGGTTTTCCTTGCCCGATCAGTTGCTCATTATAAGTTGACGTAAATCCCGAGCATGGCTCGATCTTCACTCAGTAGAGGATGTGCACTTCGGGGATTCAAACCCGACCTGACACTTCTTAGCAATGCGTACTTCGGGGATTCAAACTCGACCAAACGCTTCTCAATGACGTGCACTTCGGGGATTCAAATCCGACCAGACGCTCCTTAGCAATGCGCACTTTGGGGATTCAAACCCGACCAGATGCTTCTCAATAACGCGTACTTTGGGGATTCAAACCCGACCAGATGCTTCTCAATAACACGCACTTTGAGGATTCAAACCCGACCAGATGCTTCTCAATAATGCACACTTCGAGGATTTAAACCCGACCAGACGCTTCAACAACGCACACTTCAGGAATTCAAACCCGAACAGACGCTTCTCGATAATGCGCACTTCAGGGATTCAAGCCCGACCGGACGCTTCTTAAACCACGCACTTCGGGAATTCAAACCCGACCAGACGCTTCAATTAAACATATGAACTGATGCTTCGATCAATTAAATTCTTATTCTTCATGTCGAGTTTGGGTTGCACCCGAAAAATTAAGTAGTGATTTTCCACATCTTTGGAAATATATATATATATATATATATTTGGAAATAGGTTCCGTTGGGAAGGCATAGATGGGCCACCTTTCTTTTGGCCGATGGGCTTCGCCCTTCCCTTTCTTTTCTTTTTCTGTAAGTTTTCCAGATTCACTCTTTGACCTGCCTATATAAACTTCCTTTTCACTTTTCAAATCACTTCTCTTTCCAATTCTCTTTCTTTTTTTTTTCTCTCAAACTTTCTTTTGTTTTTCAACTCTTTCTTCCCTATGGATGCAGCACGGACTCCAGATTTGCCCGCTTGGGATCATATGGCGCCTACAGTACACCCTGCACGCACATTCGGCCTCAAACTCGGAGATGAGATTCCTCTTTTCTTCGACATACGATCCCATATCAGTGGATTGGCTACAGGAGAGGTTAGTGATTGATTTACTTGCTTTTTTCTTGCAAATAGAGTTAGAAAACATCGGGTTAGTGATTATAGACATGTTTGAATCATGAAAAACTAGAATGCATGTGATTAAACCAGAAAAAATTAAAAAATTCAAAAAAATTATTCAGATTACCGAAACGATGAGGCGATCGCCTCCAGGAGAAGAGGTGTTCGCCTCTTCATTTGAAGGCAGCATTTGCAGAGGCGATCGCTTTTAAGAGAAGAGGCGACGCCTCTACGGAGAGGTGGTCGCCTCTTCACATAGAGGCAGTCGCCTCTTCACCAGTAATTTACGATTTCTGATTTCTTGTATGCAAATCTTAAATATTAATCTCCCTGTTTTGTCTGACAGCTCGATACCCACACACTCAAGGGCACTGGTAACTTCAGCGGTGCCCGTATTTGGTATGATAGCTTCCTTCCTGCTATCAAGACTCGTAAATTCGATACTAGCTTCTCTAACTTCATCCTCGCTCTATCGAGCTCTCAGGGGCGGACGGACTATGAGCCTCTACGTGCCTTGATGGAGAGGTGGTCGGACACCACTCACACCTTCCAACTCCCTTTTAGCGAGTTCACACTAGACCCGGTCTCATTTGCTGCCGTTATAGGGATCAACTGTGCTGGGGATCCTGTTCCCCTTGATGCGAGTTTGCATCATCTGACTCCAGACCGCTTCGCTTACATCGAGCTTCTATTGTGTATGATCCTAGATATGAAGGGGACTCACACCATCAAGATCGACTCCATCAAGAGCTACTACACACCGGCGAGAGTAGCGGCTGCCACCTCTGGTCGTCAGATTGATTAGGTAGTGAGGGCTTTCTTGATCTATCTCTTTGGGATGACTCTTTTCATAGATACCGTGAGTTCTATCGATCTATTCTTCTTGCCGCCCCTAAGAGACCATGATCTGGTAGCCACCTGCGATTGGGGTAGTTGCGCTTTGGCCTATCTGTATCAGAGTATGGATGAGACTGTACGGAGAGCCAAAAGATTCTGTGGCTTTTGGCATGCTGTTCTGGTACCTTTCTCCCTTTTCTTTTCTTTTATCAAGTTTGGTTTATGTATTATCTCTGCAGTTTGTCAACACAACTTATTTCTTTTACAGGACTGAGCCTTAGAGTTGGAACTGGTTATTAGGATATCCCATGTTCATGACAGGCCTTTCTAGCTATGTCAAGGTGGGGTCCTAGCCAGGCTTGGAGAAAGTTTTGGCTCAAGTACATGTTCACCGGGAGCGCCTGAACTCCCTGACATCTGATGGGATATGTACCTACAAGTATAAACTGCAATTAGTAAATTGTTTATTGACTTAATCCACTTTTTTATTTTCCTTTCAGATCCATCTGGACTTGTGGGGTTCTGAGGCTGGATGGTCTCCAGTCATGGTGCGCTCGAGACCGCCATCTATGAAAAGGGTGTTACTCCGAGGTCCTGGCTATAGAGTTTGGTTCCTTAGTGAGAGAGTACGAGCCTGGAGTGGAGGTGCTCGGGCGAGACAACCACCTCTTGTTCCTCCTCGTCACATTTTCTGGGTGCATTCATTAGAGGGGGATGAGCTGGACCAGGCCTTTGAGGGGTACGATGCTGATGAGCATTGTGAGAGGAGGAAGTCTCGCTATATGGACTTCGCACGGACTCATCTTTTGCAGAGAGTACCTATACTTGGTTCTACCTCCCAGGTAAGCGATAATTCCATTAAACATTTGAACTTGAATTTCTTTTGAAAAATATTCGCTTGACTTGATCTTTGTTCTTTAGGTCCCAGCTAGAGCACTAGCTGCTCAGGCTAGACCTACCATGCAGGAGAGGCCATCCCAGTGGGCTTGGGTTATGCATTTTGATGAGGGCCCCTCGACCCGTGCACCACCTGCTATCGGAGGAGCTTCCACCTCTGGCTCTCAGATGATAGTAGGCGAGCTTGCTACCCCTCCGGATTTGATGATCCGATGTTGGATGCCCTCTGGAGAGGTATCTC
Source organism: Mallotus japonicus (assembly GCA_949634005.1). Classification (NCBI taxonomy): domain Eukaryota; kingdom Viridiplantae; phylum Streptophyta; class Magnoliopsida; order Malpighiales; family Euphorbiaceae; genus Mallotus; species Mallotus japonicus. The sequence goes on from CATIWK010106347.1 coordinate 5,234, forward strand.
GTTAGTTCCTCACATTGGACAGGAGCATAGAGCCTACATTCCTCCCCGAGACTTCTACACATGTGAGTCTTCTCCTCTTAAACATGTTCTTTGATTTGACTTATCACAGGATTAATTTTAACATTTTAATATTACGATGCCTCGACAACAGGGAGAGTACATGTACAGATTCATTGAGGCTCAACGGGATTTCATGATGTCCATGACTCATACGTGGAAGGTAAATCTCATCACTCACGTCTATATGTATGCATACTTTCATGATTTCTTACCTTTTATATTGTTTTGACAGGAGGAGCTTGATGCTACTAGGGCTATGGTCATCGCTCTTAAGCACCAGCTGGCTGCTGTTCATGTGGATGATGATGAGGAGGACGAGGCCAGTGATGAGGAGGAGGACGCAGGGCATACCGGAGAGGAGGCGGAGCATGCTAGTGAGGAGGAGTCCACTAGCGAGCCTTCTGGAGACGATGGTGATGATGCTGGGGGTGATAATGTTGATGATCCCGTTGGTGAGGAGCAGGATGAGGAGTCTGGGGATGACGAGTAGATGTTCATCTTAGATTTCTTTAGATTAGGGTTGCTCTTATCTTTCGAACTGTTATTATTGGCTTGGACAAATTGTTTGCTTTCATTTTGGTTTTATATCTGATTTTGCATTGGATGATGAAATAACATTTTCTGTCTATTTTGGAATCCAATTGGGCATTTTATTTATAAGAGTCTTTATCTTGCTGGTGGATCTCGCACACATATATAAAATTTTCCACAGTAAATACAAAATAGGCATGCCCCAGCTGCTGGAGAGGCGTTGCCTCTTTGTGAAGAGGCACAGCCTGATCGTTGAGGCGATTACCTCTTCAGCAGCAACCTGCAGCTATAAAACCCCCAATTTTGTTCTGCCAAATCCCTGGCTTCATTTTCGTGATTCTCTCTTCATTTCTCTGTCTAAATAACATTTCAAACTCCTAACCATGACTGAAAGAAAACTAAAGCAACTACAAGCAGTATTGAAAAGCTTGGATGGTGAATCTTGGGCCAAATTAGAGCCATTCCATCTATCCATCTTTTGATCCATACATGTAAGGAAGATCAATTTCCCATTCTTGCACGTTCTTGCTTAGTTTTGGGATCCTCAGAAACATGTCTTCAGGTTCAACACAGTCGAACTGTGCCCCGTGCCTGAGGAGTTCAAACCTATTATGGGCTGTCAACTAGATTCTATCCATCAGATTATGATCCCTCCTCTCGGAATCCCGGATGTTCATTCTATTTAACTTCAGATGGCCAGGATGTTTAATCTTGCTCCCTAGTTCTCTCTCTGTCACATTTTCAATTCTAAGATTCTGATCAACACTTTTCTGGAGGTGGTAACGACCGCAGACAACAAGGGAGTGCATTGGTCTAAGATGATGGCTTTATGCCTCTATGCTCAATTCCTACTTGTATCTCCTTCAGGCAATTACGATCCAAAGATTCTTCACATTCTCGATCAAGTAGAAGTGGGTCTAAACCCCTTTCACCTTATCCTAGCCGAAACAATCATCAGGCTAGACAACTTTGCAGAAACAAGACAATTCTCTGGAAGTCCCTTATTGCTGGAGGTTAGTTCTCTTCCATTTTTCCTTAATTTATTCCTCATTCTGCTATTTTGTTCATTTTTCATCGTCTGCAATCATAATTTGCATAGGCATGGTTTCATGAGAAGCTGAGATTGCTGGAACCTCCTAGAGATATTGCACGTTATAGGGCTAAGCACTGTCGCACCTGGCAACTTCATCCTATCCCAGAAGACATTCAGAGCTGGCTGGCCAACTTCCCTGATACTCTGATTCAGTGGATGTGCCCGTGGTAGAGACTATAGCATGTGACTGTTCGGTCTTATACTTACTGTGTTCCGGTGGCTGGTCTGCATTTTGCCACTTTCTATAATCCTGCAAGGCTTTGCAGGCAGTACTGACAGAAGCAGCTGATTCCCGAGCTACGCATGAATTTGAGACAGGGCCACTCACTCATAATTTTCTGGATAACCTGACCATGACTTGGCCTTAGAGGATCATTCAGAGGGGCATCAATTACAATGGAGATCCATCCACTGATAACCAATACAAAGCATGGGTTCAAATGCAACAAACAGAAAAGGATGATTTTAATGTCAGCAGAAGAACAAGGTTGTTACAAGCATCTAGCACTCAAGGTGTTCAAAAGAAGAAAAGGTAAGATTAGTTTATGTAATTGAGCCTTTATCTGCTTTTTGTTGAATGGAATTTCCTTTTGGTTAAACAGTGTGTAATAAAGCATTTAATGCGACGTTTGAAAATAACAAAAGCAATCCATTCCACTTAAATTAAGCACAAAGCGAGAATACATTTTACTTCTTACATATCTCCTATCATTAGTTAGCTTGCCCTTGCAAGTTTTCCAACTAACTATTTTTCACTCTCTCTCTCCTTTTACATGTCCTTAATTTTTGCCTGGACTGCCTCTTCTGAGGTTTTCAATCCAGTAGAACGTTTAATTTGTTAATTTTTTTGTCTCTAACTTTTGCCTAGGCAGCTTCTTTTTTTTAGGTTTTCTCCCTAGCGAGACTTTACAGAAAGTACTTCTTCAGTTTGTCAAGATTGATGGGCTCTTTGAATTCATTTCCTTCCAGATCAGAAATGACATCAGCACCTTTGGAGAATAGTTTCTTCACCAGATACGGCCCTTCCCAGTTCAAGCCCTTTTGGATCAGTCATTAACAGCCTAGTCAGCTTTAAAACCAAATCACCCTTTTTGACTTTCCCAGGCTTAATCTTCTTGTTGTAAGCTCGAGCTATTCGTTTCTGGTACAACTGGGAATGATACATAGCTTTCAGTCTCTTTTTATCCAACAAGGTCAACTATGCTAGCCGACTCTCCACCCATTGATACTCAGGGATTTTTGACTCTAGGAGGACTCTCAATGACTGGATTTCTACTTCTACTGGCAGTACCGCTTCACATTCATAAACCAAAGAATAAGGAGTAACTCCCATCGATGTCCTAGCGGTGGTCCTATATCCCCATAAAGCGAACTGCAGGTAATAGGCCCAATCTTTGTAATTTTCTAGCGTTTTAGCCAAAATCCTCTTCACATTCTTATTTGCAGCTTCCACGGCTCCATTAGCTTGCGGTCGATATGGAGAAGACTTGTGATGCTCAATTTTGTATTCTTTCAGCAAAGCTACAATCTCAGCCCTAAATTGAACACCGTTATCACTAATAATATGATTGGGCAACCCATATTATGCAAATTATGTTCTTCTCTATGAATCTCACTATCTGTTTTGGCCCTACAGTGACGTATGACTCTGCTTCAACCCATTTGGAGAAGTAGTCGATTGCTACCACAACGTATCAGTGACCGTTAGACGCTTTAGGCCTCACTTCTCCAATAATGTCAATTCCCCAGGCTATAAATGGCCAAGGAGAAGTCAATCCTTGAAGTTCCATAGAAGGCATATGGCTTACATCACCATACACTTGGCAATTATGGCACTTCTTCACGTACTTCACAAAATCTGCTTCCATAGTCAGCCAAAAATAACCTTGACGAGTTATTTTCTTAGCCAAAACCATTCCGTTCATGTGCGGACCACAAACACCCTCATGAATTGCTTCCATAATCTCCCGAGCTTCAGCTTTATCAACGCATCTAAGTGCACACCGATCGACATTCTTTTATACAACATCCTGTTATGGCTGATGAACTGTCGAGACAACATTCTCAGCGACATTCTTTCTTTCCTATCAGCATCTTTGGGAAACTACCCTGTCTCTAAGTATTGCTGTAAACTGTAAAACCATGGTTTCTCTGTAGAGTCGACTGGCATTACTCTTATCTCTTCATAACAAGGAATTCTGGATTTAATAAGAACAAGAGGTTTGACCACAGTTAGCTTTCGAAGCTAGAGTAGCTAAAACATTCGCCATCTGATTCTCTTCTTGTGGCAAATGCACAAATTTGCACTAAGTGAAAGACAACATGATGGTAGTTGAGTAATCCTAATACAGTTTGAGTTTATCTTCTCTTACTTCCCATTGATTGGAGATTTGTTTCACCACTAGCATGGAATCCCCATACACTGTGATCTCTCCTGCCCCCACACTTCTGAGCTCTTCCAGACCATAGATACAAGCTTCGTACTCGGCTTGATTGTTGGTAGCTTCGAATTCTAATCTTTTCGGCATCGGGATCACTTCTCCTTCTGGTGAGATCAGGATCACGCCGATACCAGTTCCTTTACTGTTAACAGCTCCATCAAAGTATATTGCCCATGTTTGGATTTCTGTTGCCCCTAGATGCTCATCCAAAAACTCTAATTCCCACCCCTGTTCATCATTGACTGGATTCTGAGCTAGGAAGTCTGTAACTGCTCTTCCTTTTACCACTTTCTTCGCCACATAATCAATATCAAATTCGGTAAGTAGAACTAGCCATCGGGCTAATTTCCCTATGAGGGATGAAGTCTGTTGAAGATACCTTAGAGGATCATGTTTAGAGACCGCTTGAACCCTGTAGGATTGGAAGTAGTGTCGAAGCTTCTTTGTAGCCCAAATCACAGCCAAACACGTCTTCTCTATGAGACTATAGTTGGACTTGTGAGGAAGAAGTTTCTTGCTTACATAATACACTGCGTGCTCAGTCTTTACTTCACCTTCTTGAGCGAGCATCACACCAACTTCTTCTTTCTCGATTACCAAGTACAGGATTAGTAATTTTCTTGGCCTTGGAGGCTGTAGGACTGGAGGATTCATCAAATAACTCTTAATAGTTTCAAATCCTTACTGACACTTTTCATCCCAAATGATCGACTGATTCTTCCTCAGGAGTTTGAAGATCGGTTCACAAATCGTAGTCAGCTTGGCGATGAACCTACTGATGTACTGTAATCGCCCGATGAACCCTCTGACTTCTCTCTCAGTCTTGGGTGCAGGCATTTCTCTGATTGCTTTCACTTTGTCAGGATCCACCTTTATTCCTTTTTGATTGATGATGTGTCCCAGTAACTTTTCGGAAGTCACCCCAAAAACACACTTCTTTGGGTTCAACATGAGATTGTACTTTTCAGCTCTGGCCAGAAACTTGTCAAGAGCCTCAAAGTGTCCTTCTCGCGTTGGAGACTTCACCATCATGTCGTCCACGTATACTTCGATCTTTTTGTGGACCATGTCATGCAATAGAGTGGTAGCCATCCTCTGATAGGTAGCTCCTGCATTCTTCAATCCAAATGGCATGACTGAATAACAGTAAACACCCCATTCACTGGTGAATGAAGTTTTCAACTTATCAATCACCGCCATCATGATCTGGTTATACCCCGAGAAGCCATCCATAAAGGAATACATGGCACTGGAAGCCACACTGTCAACTAAAGTGTCGATATGTGGCAAGGGAAAGTTGTCCTTAGGACAAGCTTTATTCAGTTCTCTATAATCTACGCACATTCTGACCCTTCCATCCTTCTTTGGAACCGGCATAATGTTCGCCAACCATTGGGTGTCGTCGACCACCTCTAGGAATTTTACCTTCAGCTGCTTTTCCACCTCTTCTTTGATCAAAAGAGCCCATTATGGTCTCAATCGTCTTTTCTTCTATTTAATTGGTGCGATGTGAGGATATGTAGGGATTGCATGCTCTACAATCTCTCTATCGATCCCAGACATATCCTCATAACCCCAAGCAAATACTTTCTATCTTCTTTTAATTACTTCTTGTATTTTCTCTCTCTCATCAGGAGTTAAGTCAGAAGCAAGAAGTATATTCCTTGGATTATCGCATGTGCCTAAATTAAATTATTCAGTTTACACTGAATTAATGTCAAACATATGCATGAAATGATCATCACACACAGAATAACCATTAGGTAAAACATCACATAAATAAGCAAACTCAGACTCTATCGCATTAACTTTAGAGAAGAAAGGATCATCATTGTTAAACAGGTTAGTTAAAGAGATATCAAGATCATCGTAGAAAACATCTACAATGGAGTAAAAAACAAAAGACTCAAAATTAAGTTCTTCCATTTGATCAGCAGTGGCTTTTAACTCCATCGCAGAGATGCCCTCCTCCAGCTCAGGGAATGAAACTAGCTCCTCCAGTATTGGCTCTTTCTCAACAGCTTCATTGGTTCTATCCAACTCTTCAGCAAAGATTTCAAAACCAGGAATCAACTTATCAGCGATCATCAGTGGTTCTGGAGCTCCACGATATGGATCGTAGGTGCCCTCCTTCACAAACGTCTCCCACAATGGTTTGACCACCAGCTCAGCTTTAGGTTTGTTCTTTCCCTTCTTCTTCTTCTCAGACTTAGCTCCAGCCTTGCTCCCTTCTGCTGGCTTATTTTTCTCGGGATACCCTATCCCATGCTTCAAAAACACTGGCTTGGTTTCAACAAACCCAGGCGGACCTTGCTGATCCTTTCCCAACCCTATTCCAGGCATGAAGTTCTGATTCTTCATCATTCTCATGATCTTAGCACTGAGCTCATCTTCATATATCATACAAACTTCAAAACTCGGACTCAATGGGATCTCCTGAGGAGCCATTTTCAATGCAGCTACGGCGGCCTCGGTCTCAACTGAGATTGTGACCACCTTTCCCTCGTGTGGGAATTTGATCTTCTGATGGACGATAAATGGCACACCTCCCAACGGATGAAACCATGGTCTTCCCAAAAGGACAGCAAAAGTCACAGGAATATCAATTACATGAAGGTTGACCCAAACCTCCATAGGTCCTGTCTTGACTAATGCCCTGAAAATTCCTTCAACAGGACTCTTGGTATCGTCATATGCCTTGATGATCACATTCGATGACTTCAAGTCAGCTACTGTAAGTCCCAACTTAGGCAATATTTTCAAAGGGCAAACATTGATGGCAAAACCGTTATCTACCATTACACAGCATGTCAGCTTCCCTTTGACTTCGGCTTTAATGAATAGGGGTTTGAGGTGATCTCTCCCTTCTAGCGGCAAGTCATCATATGTGAACATCACAGTTCCTTAGGGGCTTTCAGTTAACGATTCAACTAATTGTTTAGGGGTATGATTTAAGGGGACCATCTTATGGTCTAAAGCCATTACTAGCGCCTCCTGATGGGCTTTGGAGTGCATCAGCATCTCCCAAAGGCTAGAGAGAGTCTTTCCTACTCTCTTGGCTTCATCAATCTCCTCTGCTTCTTCTGACTCTTTCAATTCTTCTTCTGATTCCTCCTTGGAGTCCTCTTTCTTCTCTTCAGACTTGTCAGACTTGGATTCTCTCTTCTTAAGCTTCCCAACTGATTGAACCTTCTTCCCTTCCTTACTTTTCCATAAATCAATTGCTTCCCCTTCTTCATCAGAGGACCTCCAGATATCCAAGACATTCACACTGACATCCTAAGATTCTCCCAGGTTCAAGCATTTTGGTTCTGGTTTTAATGGTACAGGTGTGGCATCAACAAAGGAGTTTAGGACTTGCTCCTCAGTCAAGCCGGTGTTTATGGCAAGGATGGATTGATTTAGTGGTGGCATGTTTCGATAGTTGGGTAATGGGTTGTTTCTTGTGTTTGGCTTTTTGTTTTCAGGGTCAGTGATTTTGCTTGCATTGATCAGGTCTTGGATTTCATGCTTTAAGCGGGTGCAATTATCGGTATCATGACTGATGTTTTGGTGATATTTGCAATAAAGTTTAGGGTCGGAGTTTGGAAATGGAGGTCTCTGGGGTAGAGGTTAGAGTAGGTTAATCTCAATCAGTTTTTCCAGAACCTTGGAGAGAGGTCTCCCTAGATTGGAAAACCTTCTAGGTTGTTGAACCGCATTGATTTGAACATTGCTACTTGATCCGCCTCCACTGCTGGATCCGATTCCTTCTTTACCTAAGGATCTTCCACTGAAGGACTTTCTTTTCTGTGCTAGATCTGATTCCTTCTGCACCCCGAACCTGTATAGGTCTTCAAAATTCCGGATTCCTAAATCTTTTAGCTTCTTGGAAAGCGGGAGCACACACCCTTCCATTACTATCATAAGTTGGTCATTCTCTAAAGGTCGATACTTTATCTGTGCAAGCTTGGCTCTCCATCTAATCAGGAAGTCGACAAAGGGCTCATTGAATCTCTGCTTGATATTCTGTAAATCCCTCAATGACGCCTCCATCTGAATGTTGAGACTGTACTGCTTAACAAATGCCGCACACAATTCTTCCCAGTCAGCTTGGATTTTAGATTCCAAGGAATAGTACCACCTGATAGGTGCTCCCTCAAGAGACAAGGGAAATTGTTGGACTATCTGCACCTTATTCAGACTAGTTGTCCTCATGTGAGTAGCATACTGCTTAAGATCCAAATGAGGATCTTCCACCCCAGTGAACTTCTTCATGTCAAGAAATCTGAATTTCTGAGGCAGTGGATCGTCATCTTCTCCTAGACTCAGATCAGAGTAGTTCATTGGAGCATCTATTCCTTTCTCCTTCATCATTAATTGCATTTGGGCCATAAACTTAACGAGGTCCTTAGCCCAGTCTGGTTTTTCTGGATTCTCTACTACACTTGTATTCACATCCGGTCTTGTTATAGGAGCTACTAACAAAGTCTCTTGGTCATCTTCAATTTCTTGCCTTCCCAGATTCTCAGTATCCAGATCGAAAGGCTGTGGTGGAGGTGCAGGTATAGGTACAGGCGCAGGTGCAGGTGCAGGTGCAGGTGCAGGTGGCTCTTGTCTAGCTGAATTCATTTCTGCCATCATTTCTCACATGATTGTTTTAGTCTGTTCAGCCATTTCTGCCTTAAACTACTCTGGATTAAAACTCGGTGTCATTGTATCTTTCGACATTCTAACTAGACGACCGGTGTTGGAGCGAGTCCACGTGGATGATTGATTTAGATCTATGTCTGCAATCATTATCGGTTAGAAACATGCATGACGTGTATGTATGATATGCAAACTCTTGAAAGAATAAATATTCTATTTACATTTAGCACATAACACAAGACAAAGCTCTTCAAAACGAAATCTCCACCCTTATTTCTTCCACACACATATTCAATGGTGAGTTCCTTTTCCTAGGATTTTTGGCCGGGTTTTGATTATCAACATGGGATAACAAAACCGTCGTATACAAGGAAACTCTCAGGAACGATGCAAATAAGTAACAAATCCTTAAAATAAAGCCGAAGTCCATTTGAATGGGCTTAGTGGGCATGAAAGGCCCAATTTCGACATAGTCCATTTGTGAATGGGCTTAGGCTTTATTGCAAGATTTGCTATATGGCATAATACACATGCATTTGGAAAATCTTAATGGAAATTGTTAAGTCATACATGAGCTGAATCGAGGGTAAAAAGCTACGGTTCCCACAACTATATACCTCCATTACATATCCCCACTCAAAGGTCCGTATGATGTGGATAGGCACGTGTTGTGAGTGGTAATAGGCGATATTCCACCACCAGGTTTGAGTGAAACACAAGTAGCAAAGTATGGACTATTACCGGTTTATTTAAGGACTGATGTGCACATTGTGTGATCATGTGTAGTGAATGCAGTAATATACAAAGGAAATATTTTAATAACCAAGGATGATAATTTATAAAATACTGGAATCAGTTTCTCTATCCCCAGTGGAGTCGCCACTATAGGCGGAGGGGTTTAGCGCACGCCCAAGTGTTAGCTACCACGGCACTTGGCAAGCTCAGGGCCTGTTAGGAAATACAAAGATGGGCTTGAGGCCCATTATTGGAGATGGAGTCACCACCTGGATGAAAACCGGGACACACTTACAGCAACTAGATTCCACGGAGGTACCCAGAAGCTGTCTTCAAAGATCGGGCTTAGAATGCCCACCCAACCTTGCGGTTGGCCTTCGTTTGTGTTTTATACTTTATTACCTTTGATTATTAAATTATTTCCTTATTAATGATGATTGCACACGCTTCCGGTTTTATTATTTTACCGACTTTGCACATTAATCCTGTTTGTTTGCTTATTACCTTAGCATTTAAATAAATAAATGAAACGAATATTACAAACATTCATTCAAAACAAATGGGGGAAGGGATTAAGGATTACAATGATTTGTACAATTATTACAATAATCCATTAAAAAAAAACCTATCAAGAACTAATTAAACCACTAATTACATAATGATTGAAAATCACCAAAACCTACACCAAATAATGGTTAGTTCCATAGGAATAAACAAGATATTCACAAAATACACAGATTAAATTTGCACAAAAAAGCATGGATAATCACATAAACATGGATTAATCATTTAAACAAATCACCATTTAAACAAGTCAAAAAAATATAGCAAATACATGTAACACTAAAATACTAGGCATTGTGCGTGTATCAGATACAGAAAATAAACTAAAAGTATACTAGAAGATACTAAAGCGAAGCAGAGTTTCGCTGAACTCTGGCTGAGAGGCGATCACCTCTATGTGAAGAAGCAGCGCCTCTATATGAAGAAGCAGCGCCTCTATGAAGAGGCGTCTCCTCTTCAACAGGCATTGCAGCTTAACAAACTAAAACTTTCTTAAATGCTAAGTAATTTAACTACTTATGCAAATTAACGTCTACCAGGGTCTTAACACTCAATAATTCACATATTCAGGTGATCATACTTCAATATAACATTAAATAGATAATAAATACGAAAAGCAAACTCAAGTTCAAACAATTTACGCTTTTATATGAAATAAGAACTTTAAAACTTAAAAGTAAGGATTCTCACTGAATGAACAACATTTGAAGCTCCTAACTCAGCCCTCAGAGCTTTGTTTGATGATTTGAATGCAAAAAGACTCCTATTCTTTCAAAGAATTAGACTCCTAAGCTTAAAGATCAACCTTTCTCTTCTTCTTTCTTAGTTTTCTCCTTGTTTTTCTTTCTTTTCTTCTTCAGAACGTTT
>CATIWK010106348.1:0-13978 GCA_949634005.1 Mallotus japonicus
TTTTGTGAAATAAGAAAATAAAATTAATTTTGCCAGAAAATTTTTTTATCTACTTCAAGTTATATCTTATATCTTATGATTAAATTTATAATATAAAAATATATATTTTATTTCTATTAATTAAATATAAGATATTTGAAACTACTAGGAGCTGTGAAAGATCTCTCCAAAAACAAAAACAAAAAACAAATTCTTTTAGGAGTTAATTCAGACGTTGTTGTAACGCCCAAAATAAAAAAAAAAAAAAAATCAGACGCTGTTGTATAGATTGGCTTGGTCCAAGGCCCATGATTTTTTGTTGGGTTCAAATTTCTAAGTATTAACTCAAGTAGTGAACCTCACTTTTATTGCAATCACTTGATAACTAACTAATGCATGCTAATTAATTGCAGTTAGCATCAATAATTCAATATTCGAATGTTAAGAATTTTTTTTGCCGGCTCCTAATGATACCCAAGAATGTAATTAAATATAAAAAAAGTTATCAAATTTTTATTAATTAAATATTAAACATTAAAATTAAGTATTATACATCCAAGGATCGACATTAATATTTTTTATAGACATTTAATATTTAAACACATATTAATCGTCTAACTATAAGAAATTTTTATCTACACCTTGCCATTAATTCATGGTGACCAACAAAGTACATACACACCCAGACAAAAATTTTCGAAATTCCCCACAAATTAATCTTATGTGTCGTTTGTTATCATTCATCCAAACACTGCCCACAACCTAACTGATGTACGTAAACTTTTAAGAGAATAAAAAACTTTCAGCATTATCCAATAAGAAGGAATCGAACCAGTAAATTATAATTTTTTGATAGAAAGATTGGGTGGAGGAATACAATATGCAATTATTTGTTATTTATTATGTATGCTGGATGTTTTTCTTATCCAATACTATGCCTTCTAGCTATGATGCATAGAAATTTCTTCCAGTAAATGTTTCCGCGTGTCCGAAACGTTTACGTATCGAAAACTTCAGTAAACTTCTTGATACGTCCGGTCCGTTTCCAGGGAAGCGTGATGCCTGCAAAACAGAGCAACGGTGAGAAGACCAGCTGGGCGGGGTGCTAGCCAATCCGCTTCGACGGTCAAGTTAGGGACTTCCTGGAGAGAATGATTAAAGGAACTAGGGTTTATGTAAGGTTTAGCGTGTGTTACCTCTCTTCTGCTCATGTGCCTGGTATATATAGTGGCTTACCAATCCAGGTGGCGTTTAGAGAATGGACGAGGGCGCTGTTCACGTGGTTCATTCTCTGGTTCCGGTTGTGCGCCTCTTTGCAAGCTGGAGCTGGGTGAGCTTTCGTTGATCGTCAGCAACCGTTGCCCTTGTCGCGCGGGGGCTTGCAGGTGCGCAGGCCTTGGTAGTGCAGGCGTTTCGGGCGCTGTCTGACACAGGCCTGCAGAGATGATTCTCCTGTACTGCCAGTGCTGACGTGTCTTGTGTTTGCTGGTGGTCCTGTGGTATTTGTTAGCTGTCGCTATCGCTGGCTAACAGCTTTCTCTCTCTTCTGGCTCAGGTTTGGTGCAGGTACGTGCTTCGGAGCGGGATGGAGAGGAGGAAGATAAACAGTACCGGGAGGTTTGGGCTTCGTGTTTTTTGGTCTGTTGGCCTTTATTTCCCTGGGACGTATCCCTGTCTTTTCTCTGGGCCGTATCCCTTTTGGGACATATCCCTTCTGGTATCACTTCTCAAAAACATTTCGGCACCGTTTGTACAAATATGAAAATTAGGAAACATGTTTCCTATTTGAAAACGCATTTCCAACTTGGAAAATATATTTATTTAGGATTTTCCTAAATAAGAAAGGAAACAAATTAAAAAATAATTATATATTTTTCTTAACTAAATAAAATAATTTCTATAATTATACTATTAATTGATAGAATAAGTAAAATTTTTCAATATATATATATAAAATTTATATCTATATATATTCATATATTTTTAATATTTATTTATATATCCCTATACTTTTAATATTTACATGTTTCCCCCGCGTTTCCGTTTCCTATATTTTTAAACAATGTTGTATCGCCATATCCGCTTCCATGTTTTCCAATTTTCCTTTTCCGTTTTCGTTTCCATGCAACATAGCCTTCAAGAAAGAAGTGATTAGCTAATTAAACAATTCACTAACTTTCAATTAATCAAATGTCTTTATCGTCTCCTTGTTCTTTTCTGCTCTCCACTTCCCCTGTTTTTGTTCGAACTTTTTTATATGTAGAGAAGCAAAAATTAAAAAAACCATAGAACAAGGTTAGCTCTTGATAAATAATGGAGCATTCTGCATGCTTTTAATTGCACTCGTATATCATCTCACATATCTAAGCACCACCCAGAATGGCTTCCTCTTTTATGGATTCTATTTGGTACATAGCCCGTGGCCAAATTGAATCATTCTATAGCTAAGTAGAGCCTCTTACTCTTCTTCTTATGCCAAACGGAAACACAATTTTGCATGTTCACATTACAATTTCATTCTTGGATCAAATCCTCAACAAGTGTCCATCCTTACTGGTTCAAACCAATACAAAAGGTGAAACTCACTGCACATGGCAGTAAGGCACGGACATGATGTTGTAGAGAAAGCCCTCATTGATCGTGCAAAAACTCGACACTAAAGAATCTGCATTTGGCCCTAAGGAATTAGTGCTTAGTCGTGAGGAATTGCTTGTTTCATACTGGTGAACTATTTTTATAGACCCATCAGGCAAGAAAACAGATAAAGGATTTAAGGCAGGTTTCAAATTATAAAATAGATATTTTTCTGCACACATGATTTGAAGCTCCTATGCTAAGTATCCATTCCCCACAAAACATCAATAGTGTTTAGTGAAAAATTTAAAGCATGATTAGTTAGAAACATATTACTTATAAAGTTGTCCATGCTTGCAAAGTTGACATGATTTCCTTCAGCAAGCATTTTTCCTTTCATCAATTTGATCAGCTCCCGTTGAAACATGCTAGCAAGATCCATCTTCTTCCCTCCATTGTTCTGAATTATGTCTTCAAGATCAAAATCCAGTGGAGTATCTATCAAATTTGCAATATTACTGGCATATGACTTCTTCTGCCGACCTTTATATTCTTTATATCAGTCTGGCTAGCCATGTAACTTGAAGCAAATGTCCTTTGTATGACCTTTTGCATTACAATGATCATAGAATCTATTCTCCTTTTCTTTTTCTCTTTTGTTCACATCTATTTTCTTCGAATTGGATTTGTTACTAGCATTCCTGTTGTAGGATTAATTTCCATTCTGCGATTATAATAATAGTGCACTATTTTACAAAGTGTCATTGAATGCTATGTTAATTTCTCTCTATTTCTGCACTCTCAAAATCATTGAATATGCCCGATTTATTGTTTTTGAAATGATCATAGCAATCGTTAAGCCCAATGAGAAACTAGATTAATTTGTTGAATGAATTTAAATTTGAAAATACCTTAATTGTGCCACAAGAACATTCAGGAATAAGCATTAAACAAACTCATCCTATGATTTCTTCAGCCTGGTATAATACTTTGCCACCAAGTCATTTCCTGGAGAGATCGAGTTGATTTCGCTCTGAATTTGACAAATGAGAGGTCCATTCCTTTCATCAAACCTCTCTGCTATTTCATCACACAGATCTTTGGGAGATGTTGTGTAAAGGAAAGCCTTCACTAACTCCTTAGAAATAGAGTTGAGAATCCAAGAGGTAACCATATAATTAACTCGATCCATTACTCAAATTCATCGGTTCTTTCTTCAGGCTCAATAATCCTGCCGTTCATCCCAAGCTTCAGTTTAGCTCACAAAGCAATCTTTATAAATCTGTTCCAAGTTAAGTAGTTGTTGCCAGTTAATGGTGATGACACTTGTACCATTTCGAGAGATGATCTTAGCTATGGAGAAAGTAGGGATCTCCATTAAAGCTGAAAGCTGATTCTCTAGTGTAACCAGCTATCGTATGATACCATGAGCAAAATGACCTTTGAGAAATAAAAGAGAGAATTTATTTCATCACACCCATTCTATAACCTATAACATATACAATTTATACATGATACATACTTTCTCTCTAAGAAAAAAAAATCTAGAAATGATAGCTCATTAGACAAATAACAAACTTTTACAGATTATCTTCTACATTACAGACCATTGAGTGCTTGCTACACTTGTTGGTGATGTGCACCTGCTGCTGATGTGGATAGACATGTTGTTGATGTGTATATTTTTTTCACTTGTTTTCGTCATAAAACAACGAAATGAACACCATTGATACCAAAAGGGATTTCCTCTAGGGAAACAGAGATTGTTGGGCCTAAAGAAAACATGAGGCCTAAATCCTCAAAATACTATTCTTCTTCTCCACGCTTCTTCGAGTGAGAACCTGAACCAGAAGAGAGAAAAAGCCGTTAGGGGACGACAATGACAGGCGACAAAAAGCAACTAGTAACTAATGAACAGGAGGCACGTGCCGCACGTCAGCATAGATAGTACAACAAAATCATCTCTACATGCCCGCGTGAAGATTCCATGGCAACGCCTAAAAAACCACGATGCCAATATCAGGTACTTGCAGACTCCCGTGCAATAAGGGACGTGCCCGCTGCTGTACGTCCAAGTTTTGCCAGCTCACCCACGCCAGCTAGCACGAATGTGCATGATCAAAGAATGAAGACGCAGGGCACATGAACAGTACCCTCGTCCACTCTCCAAGCAACACCTGGGTAGGTAAACCGCTATATATATACCTACGCACAGGAACGAAAGGGGCAACATGCCTAAAAAACCCTACTAAAACCTTAGTTCCTTTACTGCTCTCCATATATACTCTCCTGACTTGACCGTCAGAGTGGATTAGCTGGGACCCCACCTAGTAAATCCTCTTACCGGTTCTTTATTTTGTAGGACTCTACTTACTTGAAAAAGGACCGGAGTTGTCATTGGTGCAGTGAGCGTGGACATGACGGTAACAATAGAGAAAAATGGAGAGACCTCTATATTAAGGATAACCCATGTACCCAAGACCATCACAATCTAGCCCAACACCAACAATCCCCAACGTCTACCTTGGACAATTCAATTCAAATTACCAAACCTCCTTCCATAAACAAACTCACTTCCTTAGTAACAATCCCCAATGTCTACCTTGGATAATTCAATTCAAATTACCAAACCTCCTTCCATAAACAAACTCACTTCCTTAGTTATCAAATCACAAACGTCTTATTCCATGTAAAGACAAAGAAAACGTCTCCTTCCATGTAAAGACAAAGATGTATATAGTAAATAATAAATTCCATGTAAAGCCATACATCGTTTGTATATATATATATATATATATTATTTCTGCATTGTACATGTTTTTCAAGGAATGAGAATTATGTTGTTTTATTAAAACTGTTTTATGGTATCAGAGCCGGTAAACAGCCCTTTCCACTCAATTCTCATGGCCAACTCCTCCTCCATGAATGAACCTGAACTCTCACTTCAAATTCTTCACCAATGTTCAAGTCTAATATCCCTAAAATTGGACAATACCAACTATCTCCTTTGGCACTCACAAATAGAGCCACTTATTCAAAGTATAAACATGGATCATCATCTTGTTGAAGACAGCCAACCCTCACAAGAAATCATGAAAGATGAAAAATCAAAAATCAATCTCAATTATGTTCAATGGAAACGAAAGGATGGACTCATTACCGCCATCTTATTGAAAAACATCGAACTCGAAGTGCTTGTCACTCTTGAAGATGTGAGTTCAGCCTCTAAGGTATGGAAGTCTATTGAACAACAAATTATACCCACTACAATAGAAAAAGAGATGATTTTGAATGAAACTCTCATGTCCCTACAAAAGGGCAATCTCTCCATTGATGAATACATAAAGAAATTCAAGGGATTATATGATAATCTAGCAGCCATCAAGAAGCCAATTGATGAAACCAAAAAGGTTTTTCAGCTTACAAGAGGTCTAGGATCCAAATATCAAGACTTCCGAACGGCTATGCTTATAAAGCCACTGTATCCTTCCTTCCACCAATTTGTGATGGCACTTCAAGCATATAAACAACTAAATGGCACCACCGAACAATAACTTGGCCCTCATCATGACCAAACCTATATAACCCAAAGAGGTAGAGGTCGTGGAAGCTATAGAGGCCGGTTCAGCTCTCGTGGTCGTGGATTCAATCCAGCAGCAAGACATAGTTCTCGAATTAGGTATGACAACCATGACAAACAATTCATTGAAAATATAAATGATAGTAAAATTAAAAAACATGTACAACGTAGAAACAATGTATATATACAAACGATGTATGGCTTTACATAGAATTTATTATTTACTATATACATCTTTATCTTTACATGAAAGGAGACATTTTCTTTGTCTTTACATGGAAGGAGACGTTTGTGATTTGATAACTAACGAAGTGAGTTTGTTATGGAAGGAGGTTTGGTAATTTGAATTGTATTGTCCAAGGTAGACGTTGGGGATTGTTGGTACTGGGCTGGATTGTGATGGTCTTGGGTACATGGGTTATCCTTTAATAAAACAACTTAATTCTCATTCCTTGAAAAACATGTACAACACAGAAACAATATATATATACAAACGATGTATGGCTTTACATGGAAGGAGATGTTTTCTTTGTCTTTACATGGAAGGAGACATTTGTGATTTGATAACTAAGGAAGTGAGTTTGTTATGGAAGGAGGTTTGGTAATTTGAATTGAATTGTCCAAGGTAGACGTTGGGGATTGTTGGTGCTGGGCTGGATTGTGATGGTCTTGGGTACATGGGTTATCCTTAATACTCTAGCCAAGAAACACCACTTGCAACCCTTGCTGGACCTCGGCCTCTAGGTCCATCGCCAACTGACCTTTCAGCCCTGCTAAACACCGATCCCCCACCAACTGTAAACACCGTCGGAACCTCTTCACAAACCTAATATCTTTCATCACTCACCCCAAATACCAACCAAACACCAAACCCAAAAACCATTGCTATCATGGCTGTGCTCCAAAAACTCACAGCCGCTGTTGAAAATCTGATGGAGAACATGACGATGAGGAGAGACAGAGGGAGAACAGAGGGGGACAAAGCTGAGTTGGAGGAGGAAACTGGTGAAGAGATGCTCCTTGGAAAAGACATAACTTACGGTGATATCACCAGACAAACAGAGGACAGACATGACATCTAGACCTAAAACACTCGCAAAGCTAAGGGCAAGGACAAGATGATCACAGAAGAGGAGGATCCTTCAGGTTTTATGGGGAACATTGGAGCTTACATGGATCATGAACAACTTCTTCAAATGATCCAGAGTGTGGTAAAGAGAATGAAGCCAGATGGAGAAGGCAAGGGGTTCAACCTCAGGGACACTTCCCCACTATCCAATGCAATTATAAACAATCTGTTCCCTGACAAGTTCAAAATGCCACCCCTAAGCTCATTCGACGAACCCGGTTAATCACGTCAACACCTACAGAACCACCATCCATTTGTAGTCTACCAAAGACTCGGTCCTCTGCAAGGTATTCCCCACTACTTTGAAGGATATGGCCTATGAGTGGTACCAAGGATTAGACAGTGGATCTATATCTAGTTTTGCTCAGCTATCCCAGGCTTTCACAGCTCGGTTTGTCATATGCATTCCCCTTAGGCGGGTCTCAGCAGATCTTCAGAAATTATCGTAGAAGGAAACTGAGTCACTTAGGGATTTCATGGAAAGATTCAATAAGGAGGCGGTCCAAGTTGATGACCTGGATGTGATTATCGCCATTAAGGCCCTGGCGGTGGGGACTACCTGCAAACCTCTTTATGACTCTTTAAACTTGCTTCCCCCATAACTTTTCCTGAGTTGATGGCGAGAGCCTCACAACACATACGGCTTGAAGAGTCCACTATTGCGGATGGAAACAAACCAGACAAGCATAAGCCCACAGCCCTTGTGCTTGATGGACGAGAGAAGGAGGATGGGTTATATATCCAAAGAGTAACAAAAGAGTATAAATACGGCCCCGTAGGAGAGAAGGAGGAGAGAAGGGTTGATAGAAGTCCCAGACATCATATGTTCTAGCCAAACCCCTACCCACAGTGTTAGTACACTCCTCTCAATACTTCAAGGAGGGGAATCCTAATGTGGATAAAGTAGTTAGGCGAAAGAATCAATTAACCCAGAAGGATTGACTCCACCTCCCCCAGGAACAGGGGAAAGTATTGTGAATTTCACAGAGGAACATGGCACGACACGGAGGAATATGTGCAACTCAAAGATGAAATACAACGGCTGATCCACATCGGCCATCTGCAGAGGTTTGTCAATGGGTCAGCTAACGATGGCAGGTTCCAGCCTAGTAGGGAAAATGGAGATAAGGGGATAGATGGAGAACAGAGCCGGTATGGAGACGATGAATCCACCAGAAAAAGGAGGAGAGAGGTATACTCCATGTCGGGGGTTCTCAAGCTTGATCAGCACGTCACCTTCTCACCTAGAGATGGGGATTGGTTGGACGGACCGCATGAGGATGCATTGGTAGTTGATGGCAGGATTGGGAATACCCTTCTAAGACAGATGCTGGTAGACAATGGAAGTGCAGTCAACTTAATAACCCTGAACGTGTTCAAGGCATTAAACAAATCGCCCAGTGACCTCAGAAGGGTATCTACGCCGTTGGTGGGCCTAGGGGGAAAGTCAGTACCAGTATAGGGGTCAGCCAGGTTAATGGTACAGCTGGGAGATGGGGTGTGTTATGAGGATTTTCCGGTGACATTCATGGTGGTGGATAACCCTTTTGCCTATAATGCAATATTAGGCAGGCCTTTCCTTTATGACACAGGGGCCAGCACGTGTATTAGATATCTCACCATGAAGATCCCCACCATTCGAGGAGAACTTTGTGTAAGGGGCAATCAGAAGGCTTCCCGGGAAGCGTGCATCGTAGCTTTAAGAGGGGCTGTAGAAGCACTCCCTATGGAAACCCTAAAACAAGAGAGAGGGGAAGATAGACTAGAACCAGCAGGAGAAGTACGTGAATGTGTGTTATCCGGTCAGAGGAAAGTAAGAATAGGGGCAGATATAGAAGAATCACTGCGCAAAGAGATGCTCCTAGTGCTAAAAGAAAATGAGGGTTTTTTTACCTGGACTCCAAAGGATATCCAGGGGATAGATCCCGAAGTTAGGACCCACAGGCTGAATGTGGATCTGTCCATGAAACCAATAAAGTAGAAGAAGAGGAGGCATGCACCAGAGAGACAGATCGCTATTTCTGACAAAATCGACAAACTCCTTAAAGTGGGGTTCATCAAGTGTACTATCCTGATTGGCTTTCTAATGTTGTGTTGGTAAAGAAATCTAGTCAATAGGGTTTGCCTGAAAGACAGTTATCCATTGCCAACCATTGATCAACTTGTTGATTCCACAGCTGGATATGAGATGTACAGCTTCATGGATGCGTATGCGGGATATCACCAGATTAGAATGGACAGGTGGGACGAAGAGAAGACCTCCTTCATCAAAAATAGGGGAACATTCTACTACAAAGCTATGCCGTTTGGTTTGAAAAATGCGGGAGCTACTCATCAAAGATTGGTAAACCGAATGTTCAAAGACCAGAATGGGAAAACGGTAGAAGTGTATGTCGACGATATGATTATTAAGAGTGAGAAGGGAAGCGACTATACCAGGGATCTGAAAGAAGTATTGAAGGTACTGAATAAGTTTGGTATGAAACTCAACCTAGAGAAATGTGTTTTTGGGGTGAAAGCAGGGAAATTCCTTGGGTTCATGATCTCACAAAGAGGAATCGAGGTAAACCCAGAGAAAATACAAGTGGTGTTGGAGATGAAACCCCCGGTGTCTATCAGGAAAGTACAGAGGTTGAACGGACGCATCACAGCTCTAGGACACTTCATTTCCTATTCCGCCAAGAGATGTCTCCCATTCTTCCAAGCGCTAAAATGCTTGAAGAATTTCCAGTGGACGGATCAATTATAGAAGGTCTTTGAGGAATTAAAATCTTTTCTCAACTCCCCTCCCCTACTCAGCAGACCAAAACAGGGCAAATCCCTGTACCTTTACTTGGCAGTGACGGATGAAGCAATAGCCTCGGTACTAATAAGGGAGGAAGGAGAGGAGCAATTCCCTGTGTACTACGTCAGTAAGACCCTGAAGGGTGCGGAAGTTAGATATCCCAAGATTGAAAAAATGGCGTTTGCACTTGTGACATCAGCATGGCACCTGAAGCAGTATTTTGAAGCACATCAAATAGTGGTAAGAACGGACTAGCCACTACGAAAGATTCTCCAAAAAGTTGATACATCTGAAAGAATCGTAGAATGGGCAGCAAAAATTGGGGGATATAGAGTTAAGTATGAACCGAGGAAGTCTTTAAAAGCTCAAGTCTTGGTTGATTTTGTGGCTGAATATGGAGAAGAACTAGGCAAACCAGCTGCGGTAAAGCCTTCCCCGTGGTTGTTATATATGGATGGGGCTGCTGGTCCAATGGTCGCTGGGGCAGGAGTGGTGCTCAAAGGGCCTAGGGGGATCAAGCTGGAATACTCGTTTAAGATACGGTTTAAGGCCTCCAATAACGCAGCGAATATAAAGCCATGATAGCTGGTTTAAACCTGGCTAAAGAAGTTAAACTAGAAGCATTGATAGTTTACAGTGATTCCCAACTCGTGATCAATCAGATGGAGGGCCGATTCGCAGCAAAAGATGGGGATATGATCAAGTATTTGGCTGTAGCAGCAAGAGTAGTAGAACAACTGAAAGAGGTAGGGATAGACATTGCGTTGGAACAAATCCCTATGTTGTTCCCTATGTTTGTAAGAAACTATCTCAATGAAATGCAATGAAAAGAAGGCATAACGTCGTTTGCTATATTTACGAGTTCAAAAATGTATGGACCCCTCGGAGCGACCCATCGCCTGAGAGGAGTTCCCTGGGTACGAACCCTTTAAATATAACTCATCGTCTGAGAGGAGTTTCATATCTACGAACCCCTCAGAACAACATCTCCCGAGAGGCGTTTCATATTTATGAACCCCTCAGAGCAATGCATCACCTGAGAGGGGTTTCATATGTATGAACCCCTTAAAACAACATCTCTCGAGAGGCGTTTCATATTTACGAACACCTCAGAGCAACGCATCACTCGAGAGAAGTTTCACACCTACGAACGAACCCCTCGAAACATTTCCTGAGAGGCGTTTCATATTTACGAACCCCTCAGGACAACTCATTATTTGAGAGGAGTTTCATAGTTACAAACCCCTCAAAACACATTTAACTTTCACAAGTATGGACCCCTCAGCATAATGTATCAGCTGAGAGGAGTTCCTAAAGTATGAACCCCTCGGTGCGACACCCGCCTGAGAGGAGCTTCTCATTTAAGCAAACCCCATAAGGGCACACCTCATCCGAGAGGAACTTGCATATAGGACCTCGGAACATAACTATTTTCAAATACATGACTAGTCATTTTAAGGTAATATTACATCGACGCACCATCTACTAAAAGTACAAAGCAATTACAAGATATATCAAAATTAAAGCGACGAATCCATCAACTCGTCCCTGCAAAAGGGCATACCACCTTTACAAATCCTATCAACGTATCTCCAATTCGAAAATTCATCAACGGCTGTTAAAATGAAAAAATAAATCCAAGGGCCATCATTCATATAAAAAAGCAGAATAAACTACGAATATCCTTATATTTCCACCCTTGTGGAAATAGAAAACAACAATTGTTCAGATTCACCATAACAGACAAAAGAAAGCTACTATAATTATCCATGGTTAAAGACTTAAGGGAAGTCAACGGGGCTCCAAGCCTTGAATCCATGAGCGATCTACCTCTGGGAATCTTTTCTCCAGCTCCTCGGCAAACTGCTACTTTGCGTCCGCAAACAAGTCTCCGGATTTGCAAACGATCTTGTCAAAATTAGCCTCCAATTCTGTCACCGCAATTTTGGACTCCTCGAGGGAACGCTTAAGTGACTTCATTTGCGACTCCATGTTTTTATTTTTCTCCATCAGCAAACGGTTATGACCCTCCAAAGTATTGACCTGCGACTCCAAGCTCGATATTGGATTTTGATTTGTCAAGGTGATACCCTCAATCTCCTTAGTATGCTGCTCCTTCAGACGGGCGGGTTCTCCTTTTAGCTCCATAATCCGTTTACGCAAAGCAACCAGGCATTCGTCCATGCATAGGGACAGCTCCATTTGCTACAAAAAAAAAGAGCAGCGGAAGAAAATGAAAGAAAGGAAACGGAAGAAAGGCAGTACCTCTTCTTGAAGCCATGGGTGTTGAAGCAACAACGATGAAAGCAACAGCAAAAATAAAAAAATGGCGACAATAAGCAATACAAAAACCAGGGAGTTCTTCAAGAAGAAAAAGCCGCAGAAACAAAAGACTAGTTCTGGAAAAGAGAAGAAGGGAAAATGAAGAGAAAAAGGGGTGGTTAGAACTTAATAAGCCTCATCATGAACCCCATTTAATGTTGAAGGCTATAAATGGCAAAATTTTGAAAAACACAAAAAAAGGGGAGATGGTGATTGAAAATACGTGACTAATAGGACATGAAATGGCGGTTGACATACACTGAATTGCTTCTCAGCAACCGCTCGACATGTGTTTGATGGCAGACGCATGGCAAGGAAGTTTCGAGATGACACTTCATAAGAGAGTTGAACATAAATGATCAACACTTTTGGGGGGGGGGGGGGAACCCTTATACCAAAAGGGATTTCCTCCAGGGAAACGGAGACTGTTGGGCCTGAAGAAAACATGAGGCCCAAATCCTCAAAATACTGTTCTTCTTCTCCACGCTTCTTCGAGTGAGCACCTGAACCAGAAGAGAGAGAAAATCGTTAGGGGACGAATGACAGGAAACAAAAAGCAACTAGCAACCAATGAACAGGAGGCATGTCAGCATAGATAGTATAATAAAATCATCTATGCATGCCCGCGAGAAGATTCCATGGCAACGTCCAAAAAAACACGCTGCCAATATCAGGTACTTGTAGACTCCCGCACAATAAGGGATGCTCCTGCTGCTGTACGTCCAAGTTTCGCCAGCTCACCCACGCCAGCTAGCACGAATGTGCATGATCCGAGAATGAAGACACAGGGCACGTGAACAGTACCCTCGTCCACTCTCCAAGCAACACCTGGACAGGTAAACCGCTATATATACACCTACGCACAGGAACAAAAGGGGCAACACGCCTAAAAAACCGTACTAAAACCTTAGTTCCTTTACTGCTCTCCATATATACTCTCCTGACTTGACCATCGCAGTGGATTAGCTGGGACCCCGCCCAGCAAATCCTCTCACCGGTTCTTTGTTTTGCAGGACTCTACTTACCTGAAAACGGACTAGTGTTATCAACCATCAAGCGATTTGAGAATTTTACGCAAGAAAAGATAGGAGATGGTGAAAGAAGCTCCTATCCGATCCACTTCACATCTAGTTTTCTATTAGAATCTATATAAAAGAACATTGACTTTCCGTTGCAACATCATTTTAAAATGTAGCAATATCCATGGCAAATCTCCCCCCGGGATTGCTTCAAAAAAGGGAACGAAAGTTAAAATCATGGAATTTCGATATGATCCACTTATATATGCAACTAACAAATTATATTAAAGGCTAAAACTTCTAAAATTTTACTTACAAAAATGAAAGAGGCTTCGACGCCAGATGTCGAGTAAAGATTCAGCTTCACCATGATAATCTCTGACAGATGATACTACTAACCTTATAGTAGCATAAAATACATAAATAAAAAAGCCAAGACCGATGACACAAGTGGTGATGGCTAGCCACCGTGAAGGTACAGCTAAAACTGCATATGTGCCTGTAACAAATGCTACAACCATTGCTGCCATAGCTAACTTGATGAACCAGAACCCTGATTGCATAACCAAAAGTATCTCGTTCAATATCCT
>CATIWK010106369.1:0-13369 GCA_949634005.1 Mallotus japonicus
GCAAAGAACAAAAAAAATAATGAATGCTCTATCAATCTCAGACTACCAAACTAAACTCTTAGTATCAACAGTGTGAAGAGCTATACTTTCAGAAATGTGGGAGTTTAAAAGCACATATATAACAAAAAGCCCTCCCCAGAATATAAAAACATCAATGGGAGAAGAAGATAAGATAAGATAACTCAATAATTACAACAGTGGTAAAATATGAATCCCGGAATGAATAAACAAATTAGAATTTTCATTCTAATCCAATCTTATCAGAATGAAGAAGAAAAGGAGAATCGCAAGTTTTCCTCTAGAAACCTATCTAGATTGGACTAAAAACTCTTTGCTAACCCATTAGGTAAATTGATTAGGAAACTAGAAAAAAGGGAAATTGTTAGTGGTTCCAGCAGAGAACTGTGTAATTTTTTTTTTTGAGAATTAATATCCATTCAAATGAAAAGGAAGGGAAACAAGGCTAGACTAGCTAGCAAACAGAGCAACAAAATCAGGGCTTGACAACATAGCCAATAGGGAATGCTACAACCAGCAAACACTAGAAGAAATGAAATACAACAACGAAAAAGACTACAGAAACAGCAAAAGGAAAAACCAAAAAAGCAAACCAAATCCAAAAGGAAACGCAGTTAGATACCTAGAATATCCTTCAGTAAGATCTCTATAAGTTAAGGTGGGTTATCGTAGCAGATCACGCCCTATTCAAGGAGATCAACAGGACTAGAGAACTGGGTAATTGGGGAAAGGAGAAAGGACATTAAGTTTTTCTTTTTTTTTAATACAGAATAATAGAATTTTTTGGTGGGAAAGAGTATGGCGCTAAAATTTTAGACCAATAATGACGGTATGACAATTTAATTGGTAAATAGCTAAGGCTTTAGTTAGGGGATATTTTACCCTCACAAATAATTATGTAAATTACACATTTAATGGCAAATTTTTCTTACTCTCATTATTTTTTCATCAATAATAAAGGTTTTTCTTATAGTGATGAATAGTGTGTTGATGGAGAGAGAATTTTCTTTTATGTCATCACTTTCTAATTAATTAGCCCCCTGTATATGAGGCCAAACATGTAATTTTAACTTAAAAATTTTTATCTTTTAGTGTCCTCGACAACACTATTCATTTAGCTACATGTATCATTGTCCGAAAATTGGCAAATCATGCCAGAAAAGATAACATCCAAGAAGAAGAGTCATACGCTATATTTGACGAGGAGAAACTTACAAGGATATTAGGCTTTCCATCAAAGGTAGAGGAGACAGCGTGAATCAGCTTCTTTCTTTAAGCTCTACAACTGAGGTCACAAACTGAGCCACTTACTTTAAACCCTTTATCATCCCACTCTTGTATCCTCTTATTGATCTCTTCCTCGTTTCGCAAACAGGTGTATACTCTTGCTCCAAATCCTACTAGTTCGTCTACAATGGCATATCTATTACACAAAAGATAAATATACAATCAACCCATCAATTTATATGCCATAATTAACTGACATGCCCTTAAAGTTTTATACTTTAATTACCGGTTCAATGAGTGACATAAAATGAGTAGTTAAAATTGTAAAGTACTTCTTGTGTTATATAAGTTGGAGCAGGCCAGAAAAATCCTAATATAATTTCATAAATGAATAACACAAAAGAAAAATAACTCAAAAGGAAAAGGAAAATAACCTAATGCCTTTGGTTCCGCCAGTAACAAGTGCAGTCATGCCCTTGAGAGACCATCTTTGCTCCTTGCAACCAAACACCTTTGTTTATGTTCCCATGCTTGATAAGATATAGCTGTTGCTGCAGGTAAAGCTACTCTATAACAGTAAGTAAATAGTTTTATCCGTGGCAGTACTGCAGTTAATACTGAAATAAAAACATTTAAAAAGAATATACAGCAATCAAGACTTAAGAGCAACTAGCTAGCTACAATAAACGAGGACGAAACATGGGCTTCCTTTTTTTAGCTAGAAGCCAAGAACCGACGCACAAACTCTTCCTTTTACGAATCAAAAAGCATATGTATCCCTCGAAATGCTTCTATCTATTCATTTTTCCATACAATCTATGGCCAATTATAACATGTCGCTTTAACATCAGTAGTAGATGAGGTTTAACAACTAGCAACCAAGGAAGGATGTTGTAGCGTGTAGTTATAGTAATCTTCACCCATTAGTAACCACAAAAGCCCAAAAAAATTTAGCAGAGAAACCATCTTCTGAGCTCATCAATCATTTTTCTTGTCATGATGTACGGAAACGTCAGTGAATGGGTGTTTCGGCGTTTCCGAAACGTATCGGAAATGAAACATCCGAAAAACGTCCCCAAAATATTTCGGGGCCATTTCCGTAAAATTAAAAAATGGGAAACGTGTTTCACTATTTGGAAATGCTTTTCCAAGGGAAAAAACCCAAGATCCCAGCCTTTGAATTTGAAATCATTTTAAACCTTTAAACCATTCCCATAGTTAATCAGCTCTCACTCCCTCTTTACTTACTCGATTCTTCAACTGAGCTCCATCTCTTTTTTTATTATTTCCTTTTTGATCTTCGGCTCTAATGGGAGAAGATCACATCAGCTGGCTTCTAAAGGATAATCAAGTGACAGCAACTCTCTCCTACCCATATACAACTTGAATCGGCTTTAAGAGACGCCACTCATCCACATACAATTTTTTTTTTCAAAGAAAGCTTAACCTTAAGAGAGAATAGGCTTTTCTAAATCAACTTGATGACTCATGCATGTAGAGCCCTTAATCTCGCCAGCTCCTGCTTCACTCAGTTTTTTTTTTCAATCCTTAAGTTTTTATTTCCCTTCATATATTGGGTTTGGGCTTTTTGATCAATTGGGTTTTGTTTGGGCTTTCAGAAGAAGTACCATGATATTTTTTTTTGGGATAATTACATTTTTGGTGTCTAAACTTTTCGATTTTTACTATTTTGGTGTCTCAACAATTTTTTTGTTCAATCAAGTGTCTCAACTTCCTAATTTAATTATAATGTGGTGCTTCTAGTGGAATCAGGCTGGCCAGAGTGATGACTGTACAAAAGTGGATCCCACTTTTTTATGACACTAAAGCAATAAAAAATGCAACACCAAAGCAATAAAAAAAATGTAAAACCAACCAAAAAAAATCTTTATCATGGCTAGTACCTTGTTGCTTCGGATTTATCTTCAACCGCAACCATAAGTGGCTAAACTTTTCTTATAGAATAAGTGACGAAGCTTTTCCTAATTTGATGAAATTAGGAACATAAAAAAGATGTAAGGAACTAAAGTGAATTTAAAGGATGTGAGAACGACAGACGATAACAAGAGAGAGCAATTCAAAATCCCTAATTTAATTTTATGCTAAAGTGATAAAATCCCTTATTTCTATCAATAATAACAAGGAAGGGTATTTATTGTCTTTCCTTTTTGCAATTAAGGGATATTTTTGTCCATTCATTGTGTATAATATGATGTGGCATGCATGTCATACAAAAGTGGGACCCACTTTTGCACAATCATCACTCCGGTCGGCCTGATTCTACCGGAAGCACCACATTATAATTAAATTGAAAAGTTGAGACACTTGATTGAACAAAAATATTGTTGAGACACCAAAATAGCAAAAATCGAAAAGTTTAACACCAAAAATGTAATTATCCCTTTTTTTTTTCTATTCTAGTATTTTGTTGAGTACTAATTATTTTTTTATTGAACTTTTAGACATTTTTATTTTAATAAATTTTAATTATTATTTTTATGTTAATTGTTATATTTAATAATATTGAATATTAAACCTAATTTATATAATAAAAATATTTATTTTATTTTATATATATATAAATATATAAAATGTATTATATATATAACAAATTTTGTATATTTATATATATATATCCCTATATTTTTAATATTTACGCGTTTCCTCCACGTTTCCGTTTCCTATCTTTTTATGAAATGTTATTTTCCTGTATCCGTTTCCGCGTTTCCGTTTTCGTGCAAATATCGTCGTTTTTGTTTGCTGTTTTAAGCACTTCCCGATTGGCAAAACCGACTTCTTGTTTTGTATGTTCATATGCTATCATTTGTCGTGGCCCCACTTGTCTCTTATTCAAAGCTGACTGAATTTAGTGTTATGTAAATTCTAATGAATAATGAGACTCCCCATTATCAATGCAGTTTCTTATGCATCATGATTATTGGATTTTTGGAAGTGCATTATAGTATTGACTAGACGTTAACTATGAGGGTCAAATGTATGGTGCTATTCAAATTTTCACTTTATTATAGTTTGGATATTAAATTTTAATCCATTTAAACGTAGTAATTTTGTGTTTATGTAAAAAAAAAAATTAAGAGATTTAAACGTAATGTTTTATTTTCCAAATAATAAAGTTTGGAGACTAGAAATGAAGTTTTATTTATGTTTTCTTAATATCAAACATTTTATTTAAATTAAAATTAAATGTGTGTATATTTATTATTATTTAAATATCATAGATCGTGTAGTAAATTAAGTTTAAATGTATTATAAATATTTAAATAAAACATATTAAAAAATTTATATTGAAATTAAGTAATCAAATCTATATAAATATATAAAAAATAAGTGCAAAGCTTTTGCCACGTCATATCATCTATATACCTATATAGTACAAGATTTTTGACATGTGACACCCTAAAATTTTAGCACACATTCACCTCTGCTTTTGCTTATGTCCTTAACTTCAATTTACGTTTCTTCCTTCTCTTGAGTTTCCTTTCTTTTCTTATTCCTCCCTTAGCAATTTACGTTTCTTTTTCTTTTCTCCATTATTGTTTTTCTCCAATCCAATCAATTAATTATGCTGCCTCGGAATCCAATCCAGCTCTTGAGCCAATTTGGTTTCACGAACCAAAGCAATCTTCCCCATCGGTCCAAGACGGCTTGATCAGAAATGGACAGGGACTGCTGCTTCTATTCAGGTAGAGGAGGTAAAATGTAGAGAAAATAAAGTAGGAGAGGAATCGGATTCTTGGGAAGCTATTGACAGCAGAGGAGGTAAATTGTTATTACAATCCCACACCTTGCACTCTCTATTTTCGGTGTTTCTTCACTCTCCACCTACAAGTGTTCTCTTTAATCCATACCTCTCTCTATTTTATCTGGCTATTTTTTATTTTGATTGATTTTATTGAGTTTTTTTTATGTGTATTGTGCAGCTTGCTTCTATTCTATTTTGTTTTCATTTAAATTTTGTTCCATAGTTCACTCGATCCTTCCTTGTCGTCGCTCCTCTTATCCTTACTCACCGCCTTCTCTCGCCGTCATTTCTCGAAGTCAATCCTCATCGCCTGTGCCTCTACTCTGGCTTAATGCTCCTTTCTAGGTATCTATCTATTTATCTCTCTTGATTTGAATAGGCTTCTATAAATAATTTTATGTTGAAATTGAATAGTTGATGTATTTTGGGTTCTAATTGATTACTCTCTTCACCTGTTGCTTCTATTGTGAGTGTAAATTTTGTGTCTTTTGATTATTTATGTATTCTATTTGACATAAGCTCTACAGATAAGTAGGGTTTTTTTTTTTTTTTTTTGTCTCTTCAATTTTGCTCATTTCAACACACCTCTATCTCTCTTCCTTCAATTACTTATATTCATTTTTTCCATCCTTTTTTTTTCTGATCCAATTTTTTATCCCATTTCTCAACACCATCATCATCATCTTTTACACTGTTCATCTTCTTCATCAGACTTTTCTGTTAATAAACATTACCATGCCACCCGCCGGTAGCTATTATTACAGCAGTAATAATGATACAATTAAGGGTAAATCAGTGATTCGCAAGTTTAAGAGCCCACTAAAGCTGGGTACCTGAATCAATTTTTAGTTTAAATAAATTTAGCATATATGATCTCTTTTCTTTTTTAATTATTGAACTAAAAATTTGTGAGAAAAATTTGGGGCTTCATCCTAATGCCAATCTTGAGGCTGTGGAGGATGTATTTGCAAGAAGGAAGAAATGAGAGTTCGAGTACCCATGCCCAAGCTCTCTTCCACTCCCTTCGTTATGCATATGTTGCTACACCCACTTCCCTCAAGGTTCCTCTCTTCCTTTTTATTTTTCTCTTTATATATTCCCTCATGAACCCAGGTGAATTGTTAAGGAATCCAGGAAAATGTGCAATGAATTAATGCAAACAAAATAACTACACAAGGTGTTTTAATATATATTGTATCCTACCATGTTGGATTCAATATATTATCATAAAGAGGTAAATTCAGTATGAGAAGTACTTCAGTTAACAGAACCATGCAAATACATTTTATGTTAATATAGAATCACAGTTCAAACAAATTACAAAAACCTTAGCCAGAGTGCACGATGCCTTAAAATTTTTCCTTTGAACTTTGATCAATAATATAAATTTACTGTTTGAGTTGCCAGATTATCTGAGGAAGCAAAGAAGGATAAGGCCTTAAAGCATGCCCTTGCAGTTTGGGCAGCAGTAACCTCAGGAAACTATGTTATATTCTTCAGATTGTACAAGGGATTGCCTAACTTAAACACTTGCCTTATGAGTGGTAATACATTTTAAAATTATCCTTTCTTATTTGTGTATGTATATTGAGTTGTTGATTCATTATGTGAATATTTGGGATGAAACTTTGTATCTCTGCAGATCTCTGTGTTGAGAAGATGAGGTACAAGGCTGTAAGATGCATATCCCGATCATATCGCCCTACTGTACATGTTACATACATTGCGTACTGGGCTTCTCCAGCGAAGGTAAAGGAAATGACCAGGGCTCACATGGATTAGAGGAATGTTTAGAATGGTTGAAAGCACATGGTGCATGCCTCATGACAGATAGCAATGGGGAGTTGCAGCTTGATGCAAAGGTATCTTCAATTTGACTGATTATAGGACATAGATGGCATAGACTACATACTTACTGCTTAGTTAAAACAACTTATAACTTTTTTTTACTTAATAATATTAAGAGTTAGTTTAATCCACTATGAATCAAGTCACTACATCTAAAGTGTATTCTTGTTTGTCTTTAGTAATTGCTCTCATCTTTGTATCCCAAGGTCAACTTTGTGCATATCTTCCCAGGTATGACCTTTGTGTGTATGTCATTTTTTTTTTTTGCTTTATCTTATGTCTCTAATGTTAAATTATATTGTTTAAAAAAATGTTAAATTATATGATTTTTTTTAATTTATTATGCTATACATGTTTTTTTTTTTTTACAGAATTATTGATTTTGGCTTCGATATTTTTTATATTTTTTCTTTTGTAATTTGGTATTTTAGTTTAACTAATATAAGCAATTGTATGTAGGAAATAAGGTGGTAGTAGCGTTGGATGATGTCTTGCCGAGAATGGGATGAATTTGGAACTTCTAAAGCATAATGTGATTAGGATAACATTATTATTATTATTATTGTATTTTGTGTATATGTAAATATTATGACTGTTTTAATAATTTTATTTAATAAAATTAATATTTTATAAATTAATTTTTGCATTTAATATGATTTATTTATAAATATAATTTATCAATAATACTGAACAAATCTAATTAATTAATAATATTATAGATTTTAACATTAAATTTAATGATTAGTGTAGTGAAATTACACAACACTAATTCAATTATGCGTCTTCAAACGCTAATTTAAGTATGATGTCATCATTTTAGGGATGCAATGGTTTGTTAGTGTCCTAAAATCTTCTACAAAATTATTTTCTAATATTAAATATGGCGACATTTAATTTAATGTTGTCATATGCATGGCCATCATTCGATATTTTCTAAATATTTCATAAAAAAAATATTGCTAAATAATTACCTCCGTGAAATATATTTATTCCCATTACAAAAGATAACAAACATCATCTTATTATTTTCTCACTAAATTCAAAAACCAATTAATTTCGACATATTATTTCATATTTAAAATAAAATATTATTTATAAAATTAGTCTTCTGCGCATCACGCGGGCCACTGACTAGTTGAAATAAAATTAAAGTTTAGTTACCATATGTGCATTTAATTATGTATTAATTTAAGTGAGGTGGAAGATGAGTAACAAATATTTTTGGAATATTTTTTCTCCGGTTGCTATATTATCAAAATTTCGTCCTTATTAAAAAATAGAATTCTAAATAGAATACAAGTTTGGTACCTAAACAAAAATAAATTAAATTTTAGTTTCCAAATTACAATAAAATAAAAGTTTAGATATCACACACACACATACATATATATATATATTTATTTATTTATTTAACCCTCAACTATGATGGATGAATAATTGAGTACCATACATGTCTCAATCTAGCAAACTATACAGATAATATCATAATACCAACTTGAAAGGAAAAGAAAAATGATAATATTTTTTTTTTTTTGACAATTTTATCATGCTACTAGTGCGTTGCACATAATTAGTACGCCTACCATTATATCTTAACATTTACCTTATTATAAAATATTTTATATTTTTAATTTTGATATAAATATTTCGAAGTGATAAATGTGTAATAAATATAGTTCACTATTTTTATTTGTCAAAAAATTGAATGCAAGAGGCACTAACGTGGTATTTTATTTTGGCATGGTGCTCTACTAGAAAAGACTTCTTTAGCGAAGGAAAAAGTCATCGCTAAAAGTTAAATAGTGGTCGTTAATAATTTTTAACAACCATTTGTTTGATGGTCATTTGTCATCGCAATAGGTTTTGCCACTAAAAGGTTTTAACGATGAAAAAAAGTTAGTGATCGCAAATAATTTTTTGCGACAATGCATATTTTGGTCTCTAAAAGTTTATTAATAGCGATCATATTTTCTCATAATAGTGATAATATTGTCAGCACAATTGGTTTAATTGATAACTATATATTCCACCTAATTGCGACAAAAAAATGTAGTCGTAATTAAATACCATCCCATTGTTGTTTTGTATTATTACAATTGCGACAAAAAATGTTGGTTGCAATTAATTGAATTTCTAAATTATTATTTGGTATTTCAATTGAATAGTTAAACCTGCATTCTTAAAACCCATTGTGCCATTTCAATATTTTACATTATTTATATTTTACATTATAGACACATCCAAAACTATAATTAAGAAATTCATACATTTAAATTCAAAAAATTACATCATTTCATATAAGTGTAAATGTATGTAAATCAAAATATTAACAACTTCCACCAAAGTATTTTTCTAATCAAAGTAGCAAAATATGTCAAACTTCAAACTAGAAGTGTCTAATTATATCCAAAAAGAATTTGAGATCATTAATGTCTATGTCCAAAAAGTAAAGTTGTAGATGGCCTTCACTTTGAAATATATTTACACCTGTAGATTAAAAAATCAAATTATTAAACACACATACACAAACATAAACAAGAAACAATAAAAACATCAATATTTTGGCAATAAAAATGCACATTTAAGTTAACCAACACAAAATAATCAGTTAACTACCCAACAAAACCACCACCAAAAGCAAAAACCAGAATGCAAGAAATACAAGAAGTCACCAAGCAGCCTTCTGCTACTAATTCCTTTTGAGAAAGAAATGTAAGACATGCTTCAAAAGTTGAAGCTTGAAAAAGAAGAGACTGAGGAGCTACTAAAAGAGAAAGATGAAATCTTGAAGCCAAAAAAAGAACTAAAGGAAAGAGTAGGAGAATCTTTGAATCTTTGCCCTAGGTCATGACAACAAGACAAGCAATGGAAAATAAATTCTAGTAATAACTCATTGTGACTGATTGTTCTAAGCTGTCATTATTCCAAGCCAAATGACTGATTCCAATTTAGAGATCTTTGGTGTTTCTTCATCACTGTCATCTATATGTTCCTTATTCTGACTCACTTCATAAGTTCAAACAATTAATGGCACCAATCCCAAGCAGATGTTGAAAAGGAGCTTGATTATAGAAAAGCAACCAACCTCTGAAAAAGGACATATGGCCTTAACTGGACAAAAAGATCATCACATTATGCTATGGTGCTTGACAGTTATAGTAGTTAAAATTCTCTAAAATTTTTCTGGTTTTATTTTAGGGAGAAATTCAAATTTTTTCTGGCGATCCAATAAGGTGCAGCCACCAAGAAGAGGTCAGGTAATTTTCTTCTAGAATTTTCCCCATAATTGGACTGCTCAGAACTTATGGAATCTCTTTGCAAAACGGTGGAAAATTGATGAGCTTTTTATTCATGCTAAAGATTTTCGGAGGTCAGTTAGGTTTGCTTTTCTACGGATTCAGAAGATTGAGGATTTTTCAGATGTCCTTCACTTTATAAACACAGTTTCCATAGGTGGTTCCAGGCTTCGAGGTGAAGTTTCTTTTTTACAGTCGACCCTTTCAGAATAATAATTCCACCAATTCTGTAAAGGAACGATCACGTTCCTCTATTGTCAGGAAACAAGTTCCGGTTCATACTGGAAATTCTAATTGTGATACTCGATTTTATACTTAGGTTTTACGAGGCAGACGTATTGAAGAGAAGAGAAAACCAGCTTTTGCTGCGAGCTCACTAGCTGAAGGTTCTAACTTGTGTAAGAATCATTTTGAGTGGAATTTAGGTATCTTCACCGGCTAGGTAGATACCTCAGAATGGGTTGAACGATCATGTATGGCCACTTTAAGAAGTCTATAGCTAATTTTTTCGATTTAACGGCTAATTCAGTCTATGTGTCCAATATCCATTCAGGCCAAATGTATGGGTGGCAAGTGAGTTCTTTTTACTTTTCCAACAAAAGCAGATAAGAAGGATTGTTGTTCTTCAGACTCTTTTCTATATGAATGGTTTATTGAGTTAATGGATTGGTGAGCGACAGACTTCATCTCTGAACGTTTTGTATGGCTTCGATGTCATGGTATTCCATTACATCTTTGGTCGGATAGTTATTTTAAGTGGTTAGTTGCTCCGGTTGGCGATTTTCTTACAGTAGATATGAATACTCATTAGAAAACTAGATTTCACACTGCTACTGCTAGGGTATTGGTTAACACTTATGTGATGGATTTTATTAATACTCATTTTGCTGTGGAATTTGATTCAAAGCGATTTACCATTTTTTTGCAAGAAGATTATTATTTAGAATTATTTTCATAGGCAAGTGCTAGTGCAAGTTTGTCTTCATCTCCTAGTTCTTGTGACTTACACTCCACCACTGATGGGCTAGCAGATGATATTGGGGTCAGTAACGAAGTTCCAAATTTAGTTGTTATTGATCACAAATCTAGTGATGATATTACATATGATTTGGCTTTGTTTGAAAGGCAAGAAGAGTCAGTTCAGGGGATTGATTTTAGGGTTTATACTTCACCTCTTAAAGCTCACTTAATTAGAGATGTTGTCATTTTTTATAAGGCATTGGTTGAATGGTCAGATGATTTGATGCCAGGTTCAAGTTTCAATCTAGCTAAGAATCCAAAGGAAGAGGATTCTTATCGGTCTTTTCAAATAAAGTGAAAATGCCTTAGAGAGAGGGGGGGTGAATAAGGCAATTGAGTGAAAATCGAAATTAAATGGAATTGAACAACAAATTAAAAGAATATTGAGAAGGAAGAATGTTGAACACAAAGATTTAAGGAGTTTGGATTCTCAACAATCCTACGTTTCCACTAACTTATCCCCAAGTTAAGATTTTCAATCACCCATAATCTTATTCATAAGATTGAGTACACACAAGAGTTTAAGGGTCACTCTTTCAACCTTACAAACAAGAGTTTGAAGGCTCACTCTTAAACCAAATCCCAAGTGTTTAAATGGCTAAACACTTAAACCAATTCCTTTAGAATATAATCTAATTTCCCATTTTCTCAAACCCAGAAAATAGAAGAATAAGAATGTCTATTCTAGCACTCACCAACTCTCACAACAGTTATACAAAATGAAAAATGAATTTGAAAGAATTTTGAGAGCTTTGATTGATGTTAAGAATAATAAGCAAGTGTCTTAACATCAATTGAGCTTTAGGAGTTGTTTATATGGACAAACAACTCAAAATTGTGGTTATTATAAGCCAATAATTATATCTCCAACGTCTCCAAACTTTTGAACATTTAAAATGACTAAAATCTGTAAAATGAGTGCTCACAGTCGTGAGGAAGCAGTCCTGGCTCGTGAGGAAGCAATAACTAGATGTTACTTTTGAAAATTAGTCAAAAATGACCGTTTTATGCTGTCAGGTGAGTGCTCACGAGCTGGTCACAATCGTGAGCACTACTTGTGAGCACTCCTATCCAAAATAGCTAAAATGCCTTAAAATAGGCATCAATAGAAGACAGCTCGTAACCCGTTTGTGAGACTCTCGTAAGGAGACCTGTATCCTTTGAAGATGATCGAATTAGCCTAATCTTCATGCATAAAAGTTATAGGTATTTGTCTTATCTTTCCACATAATTTAAAATCACCTCAATTTAACATCTGTGGCTCAAGATATTTCTGAAATACTAAGAGCTACTCATCCTAAGATGAAGGCTACATGGGCTGACTTCGACTAAGGATTTGAAGACCCAAATGAACTCGGATTTTGACAAGTAAGCTTAATTTAGAAAGCTTATGATGTATAATTCAAATTTCAAGAAGAATACTTTCTTATTATAAAGCTCTAAGGATGTCAAAAGCCTCCTTGATTCTCAAAGGTCGAACCAGTCCAAAAATATACTTATCAATTCCGATTGTGCCATACTTGAGACCAATGTCATGGTGATATTTCTTCACCATGTTGACTTCCAATTGAGTCATATCTTATACACACTTAAGCAAACATATTAAATTCTCAAAATTAAGTTTGTTAAGATCAAAATCAAGATTGATCATTGCTAAGGCCAACAATCTCCCCCTTTTTGATTTTGACAAACTTATTTTGAGTTTGAGAAAAATAATATAAAGTGAAGTGTGTGATAATTGGAAATCAAATATTTACTCCCCCTAAGTATATGCATATCATAAGAATAAATATAAGGAGTAAAAAAATGAAGGATAAATATATTTCTTTATTTCTCCCCCTATTTAGCATGATAAGAAATATAAATTTTAAAAGAAAGTCAAGATCTTCAATAATGCATCACAAAAGTACATATAGCATATAAAAGATCAAGAACTAAAAAAAATGAAAAAAATGAAAGGTTAAAAATATTTTCTATAAAGTATGTGAAATATACTCCCCTTTGTTTAAACATAGCCTAACATGACATATGTGTTAAAAACATAAAATCATGATAGCATAATCATTTAAATAAAATGCTAGGCAATATAAAAGGAAATAATTTCAAACATATTAAATAAATATATAGCTTTTATATTGAAGTTTAACAAACTTAACTATCACATGATAATGTAGAGTCTAGTTCTAAAGGAAACAAA
>CATIWK010106394.1:0-15462 GCA_949634005.1 Mallotus japonicus
CCATCTTCACAAATAATCAATCAAAACAACATTATTGCCTTTATAGTTCAATAAGCATTCAAAATCAAGCAATCTTTATATAATTCAAAAGAAGTGAAATCAGGTTGAGCATAAGCTCATTTTAACCACCAAGTAACAAGAAAGATCTCAATTCATATCATAAAGCAAAGCATATTGAAATAACACATTAAATTTATATACTTGAAACCTTGAAAGCTTGAAATTAAAACATGTAATTCAACCATCAACAAAGTTGAATTGAAACCATTTAAATATATCAATTTAGTTTCATCAATCATTACTAAAATTCTCATTTCATTGCTGTTATAAAAAGGTTTCAAAGGCTTGAACATCTACTCATAAAAATAGCTTTCAAACCAAACACAACTTGATCACTGATTTGCTCAATTTGCACCACCACTTTCCTTGCCTTTCCCAGCACCTAAAACATAAATTTTTATTCATAAATCATCCATACTCAATCCTCAATTTTGCCCCTTTAACTCTAAAAGGGTTGTTTACATGCTAAACTTTGAAAAATTTCTCAGACCTATAGGAATGGAATCTGAAGATCAAATTTAAATCAGAGTCTTAGATTTATATGTATACTACATTCCTTTAAAATTTCGCTTCAATTGGACAACTATAGAGCGAGATATAAACATATG
This sequence comes from Mallotus japonicus, assembly GCA_949634005.1. Classification (NCBI taxonomy): domain Eukaryota; kingdom Viridiplantae; phylum Streptophyta; class Magnoliopsida; order Malpighiales; family Euphorbiaceae; genus Mallotus; species Mallotus japonicus. Next base: position 669 of record CATIWK010106394.1, read on the forward strand.
AACACAACCAGGTCATATACACGAGCAGACTGAGCATTAAAATGTTTCTCAATTTCAGACCAACTTACAGACTGAATCAGGTCAAACTCAAAGAATAAAAGTTTTAGAGGACTCTTTCAAGTTTCTAAATCATCAAAGAAAACTAAATTTGGAACTCTATAACTTAAGTTATGATTAAAACAAAAAGACTATCAAACTAGACCTGTAGAACCCGAAAATGGCAGATTACAAACCCTAACTCAAAACAACCTAAATCACCAAAATTACTTACCAATTGAAGTAAAACAGCCTCAAGGAAGATGCTTAATGGCTTGAAATGGCTTTAGACTTCCAAATTAGCTTGCAAAGACCAACTCCTTTGAAGAATTCTGATTTCTCTCTAATTCTCTCTTTTTCTCCTCTTCCTTTCTCTCCTTTTGTTTTTATTTTCCTTAACTACTAAGGCTAACCTCTTATAACCACAAAATAAAGAATATTTCAGATATAAAATAGATAGATATCTAATGTAAAATAGTGATTTAAGCCTTTAATGAAATGGCTTTATTACCTATAAGACCTCAAACTTCCAATTTATCACTCTAGGATAATTTTTATTTCAATTGAGTCCTCATCTCTCACTAATATTTAAATTCTTATCCTTTACTTCAATTTAGCCTCATATCCCTTTTATTTTCAAAATTCTACTCATTTTGAGTGTCATCAAAATTCAAAAATTCTCGTTCTTTAATCGAGTACAAATCACAACTTAATCTGATATACTAGCCTCACAATATGCACTATCATGCACTTAAATTCTATCAACATATATGTAAATGCAATGCAATATGAATGCAAATGTACCTATAATTAGGGTACGGATGTGACATACTAGGTCCAATGCGAGTAGCTGTTTGTGTAAAGTCAATATGTTTTATAATTATTATTTTCTTAGATTAGTTTTTTTGTGTTATAACCCGAATTTTTAATAAATTATAAAATTTATTTTTGGAAGTTAAGTGTTAATTTTTATCTAATTATTTTATGAGATTATTAGTAGTTGTGTGATTTTAATAAATTTTAATTAAATTGTGAGTTAGTTATTATTTGAGTATTATTGACATTATTATTATGTGGATAATTTTATTAAATTTTTAGTATTGTTAATTGTGTATATATAGTTGTACTTTTGGGTACTATTCTTTTTTATTATTATTATTATTAGTTGTGCATTTTTAATAGTGAATAATATTTTAATAGAAATATTTTATTTAATATTATACTTTTAGTAATTTTTACTTTAATAATATTAGTGTGTGTGTGTGTGTATATATATATATATATATAATATTTATAGTTTGTGGGGGGTGTTGACCTACTTTTAAAAAAAAAAAAAACGTGTGAAGAAATTTTTTTAGTTAGCTTCTTCTTCTTCTCTGCCCTTTCGTCCAGCACGCCACCCCATCCCTGCCAGACCGCCATCGACGTCGACCAACCACCCAGTAAGCCGTCTCTCCCCTCTCCGGCGCCGTTCTTCTCTTCCCTCTCTTCCTCTCTTCCCATTGCACGTGTAGAGGCAGCAAATAGGGGAGGAGCTCCGATGACGATCCAGCCACCATAGCTCGAGTTTCCGGTCTTTTTAGCTCCTCATCGCCTGGGCTTCAAAAGCCCAAGCCAATTCTGGCTTATAACATCCAGTAACACTCCGATTTATTGATTTATTTTTTTTAAGCTATTTTTGAGTTTTAATTTTATTTGAGCTTAAATTCATTTGATCCATGCTAAATCTCTTTAGAAATGTTGTAGAGTGAATTAAGATCTATAAAAATATAATTTTGTTTTATTTTTTCTGAATTTATTGAAAATAATTGAATTTTCTGGTCGGTTATTGTTCCGGTGACTGTAGACGGAAAAGTTTTGATATTTTTAATAAATTGTTTGAATTATTTAGAATGATGTTGTGAAGAAAATTTTGTGTGATTAATAGATTTTAAGTTATGAATTTATTTAGTTTATGTGTAAAATTGTATTTTTAGAAAATAAGGTAATTTTTATTAATTATGTGATTTTTATTGAAAATAATGTTAATTAGTATGTTTAATGTTGAAATTAAGCTTTAAATGTTAGAAAATAATTTTTATGAATTTATTGTAATTTTGGTTAATTTTCGGAAAATATTTGGTATTATTGTAATTTTAAAGTTTATAGTAAATTCTTTAATAATTTCAAGTATATTATTGGTATTTAAGTAGTTTAATTATAATTATTGATAATTTTTCCTTAAGGAGATTTTAATTAGGCCTTATAATTTAATTAATTGAAATATTAATTTGATTATGTTAACTAAAGAATTTTATTACCAAATTTTATTAGTATTTGAAATTACCTTTCTTTTAATTATTAATTATTTAAATAAATTAATTTTTATGGTTTATCTAAATCTTAATTTTGGTATTTTTTGTATTATTTTTCTGAGTTGCTGTGAATTGTGTTCTCGGTTGGGCAAATTTGTAGTTCGGGGCCTAACCCGAGATTGGGTGAGCCAGAATGTTTTAGAAGTGTTGTTTTCATGCAGGATCGACTCTACTTCGGTAGAGGGATGTCCGTTTTACAAAGGAGACTCTGCCGAATTTTCGGTAGGATTCTCGTAAAGCGTGACATCAGGTCAATCTTAAGTTTTGAGTCTTGGTCAAGTCATGTCCTAGATTGAGTCGTTCTTTAGAAATCTGTAAAGTATAAAATTAGGAATTTAATTCTAATTATTTATTTATTATTTTAGCTGCACCGCGAGCTAGGCCTTCAGGATCGGACCAGCCGAGCCAGAATAGAGGAGCGCACTCGAACTGTGAGTTATTATTATATTTATGCATTGCATGTAGAAAATATCACTGGCATCCATATCTTGATAAATGTGCACTTTGATATGTTATATTGCATTAAATGTTAATTGCCATTGCTGATATATATATGTCTTTATATATATATATAAACGTGATTGTTGGATGCAGTGCACATTTCAATATGATTTTATTATTTAAATTGTTATGTGAATATTAAATGTGATTATTGGATGCTGTTTTATTATTGTTGATATGATTTGTTATTGTGATGTATTATTTTTGGAGGACAATAGTAGAACGTGCTACCTAGTAGACTACCCTAGGACTGTTGCGCAACAGTAGGCTAGATACTAGAATTTGATATATTGATTGATGTGAGATATGATAAATGAATTGATTATTGAGATTGTGGAGTGAGAGTGGTGTGACAACGGAAGCATAATGAACTTAGGGTCTCGGGGCCGGTCTACTGTCAACCTGGATAAGAGAAATATTTTTAGAATTTAAGAAAGTCTGTTGGCTAGTGAGATACAGTGATTGAGGTTACGAATATTATTAGGGTTCTGCTCCGATCCTCCACCCAAATCTACTGCATTTATTTGTTTTGGCATGAAATGTGAATTTGAGCATTTGCACTACCTGTTTTCATTCACTTGCTTGCATCTTCTGTGTTAACATAAAAAGTATTCTTAAACATCTGCTTGAGATGCGTGTATAAATACAAAATAAATATATAAATATTATATTGATGCTTGATTGCTTGTATGCTTAGGTTGTATGTATACATATAATAATAATTCACACAGTGAGGTCTGACCCCCCTCAATTATTTTTCAGGATCCTTCTAGTCAGACCTCGTATAGTATTTCTCTTCGCCGGATTTTTTCTTCTCTGGTTGGTTATTGTAGATTATAGACTATCCTTTATTGTATTAATTAAACGTTGCAGTAGTAGTATGTATTTGTTGTAGTATGTGAGGTTGTTATTGACCAAGATTGTGTACCTGTTTGTTGTAAAATATTTATTGAGATATTTATTTATGGAGAATTATTTATGTTATAAAAAGTTTTAATTCTGAGCTATAATTATGGTTGTGTTTGTATGAGTTTTTATGTTTGAGGCTTGCTACGGGTTCCGGATTCGAGAGAATTCCCGTTTCTTAGTGCCAGTCATGACTCCCGGGTTTGGATAGTGACAAAGTTGGTATCAGAGCCTAGATTTAATATATTTAATTTATTTTTTTTAAAAAAAGGTTGTTTCCTTCTCAAATTAAACTGCAAATTTCAACGTTCTTTTTCAAAAAAGAACAGTTGTGTCTCTCATTAGTCTACAGAATTTTTGTATATATTTTGGGGAGGGATATTGATTTAATTATCTTATCTCTCAAGTTGGTTTTGTGAATCCTGAAGGAATTGCCATAAAATAGTGGGGACAAAATTCCTAAAGGACAGTGAATTTTTTACACACAAAACTTTGCAAACACATTACGTTCTTTTATTATTTTCTAACAGTTCATCATTTAATTTACATGCATTACTTAACTAATACTAGGTCCAATGCGAGTAGCTGTTTGTGTAAAGTCAATATTTTTTATAATTATTATTTTTTTAGATTATTTTCTTTGCATAATAATAATATATTTTATTTATTTTTTTAAAAGGCTGCTTCCTTTTCAAATTCAACTGCAAATTACAATGTTCTTTTTCAAAAAAGAACGGTTGTGTCTCTTCATTAGACTACACGATTTCTGTATATATTTTAGGGAGGGATATTGATTTAATTATCTTATCTCTCAAGTTGGTTTTTTGAATCCTGAAGGAATTTCCATAAAATAGTGGGGACAAAATTCCTAAAGGACAGTGAATTTTTTACACACAATACTTTGCAAACACATTACGTTCTTTTATTATTTTCTAACAGTTCATCATTTAATTTACATTCATTACTTAACTAATACTAAGTCCAATGTGAGTAGCTGTTTGTGTACCCTAACCATGTCATTGTAGTCATATATAGCTGGATCGACTGCATAAATCAGTCCTGGTTCTAGCCTCGATAGTGTTTATAAAATCGAAGGCATCACCAGTACCATCAAAAGAAACTCTTCCCACTCTAGAATACAACAAAGTTGCATCCATATCAGACATTCCTTGATTCCTCTGTTGTAGCATCTATTGTAGCAATGGTATAGCTTGGTTAAATTCAGCCAAACCTTGATTAAGTCCTGCCATACCAGCAGTAAACGCTGCAGGATTCATTTATAGAGCTTTTGGCTCAACTTGCGGCTGTTGCTCTTATTTTGGAGCTGCCACCGCCCTAGGCCTACCCCTCCCTCTACGTCGTGGGGCAGGGAGAGGAACTTAATCTTAAAAGGACTACTCATCATCATCATATACTGCATCTACAGCAACAACATTTCATCCTCTCCTCATTCTGAAAAGACACAAAAATAATATTCAAGACATAACAAGGATACTAATACATATGCGAAATTCTAGAAACAATGATGACACCATATGACGATTACCACCTAATTACCACAGTAGTTTTAAGAAATGACAAACATTGATAACCATATGAACAAGGAATGAACCATTGCTATGATACCAACTTTGTCACAGCCTGAACCCAAAGGCACATGACCGGTACTAGGGAATGGGAAAACGTGAAGCTTCCAAAACCCATAGTAAGCTTTAAGCAATTTATCATAATAAAATTTTACCAAAAGAGAATTTAACGAAAATCCAGCAGAGTTTCTTCTGTACCAGGGACAAACTCAAAACCTGTAAAAGACAAATAACACTCCCAATTAAATATTCCAAACACCACCACTCCAATATCATCAAAATCACCAACATTTCAAATTCATATATAAAACTACACATTACAATTCAATACAAATACCAATATAGTTATAATAATAACAAATTCTCCAATACTACTGTGGTGTCTAGATTATCTAAAATTATTCCACAATATATTAAATACAAAACAAGAACCTACATAAAATAACTGGTGAAGAAAGAACCCAGCGTAAAAGAAAAGAACTGACAGAGGACTCCCAAGATCCTGAAAAAATAATTGAGGGGAGTCAGACCTCACTACGTGAATTAATGTTATAAAATGCATATTGAATTTAAAATACCTTTTTAAAACCATTAAATCCGTTAATTGAATAAATATTTGAAATCCTTTATTTTATTAAAAATTATTTTCTATAAAATATCTTTTAAAAATCCATAAATGTCTTTATACAAAATTTCTTGTTCAAAATTCATATAAATTAAAATCTTTAGCGGAAATCATGGTAGAACCCTAGACCTCAATCCACTAATGATGTCCCGAGAGAACAAGCTCAACCGAGTTGCATCTCAACTCCAGCCCGAGAGAACAAGCTTTACCGAGCTTCGGCCTGAGAGTACAGGCTCCACCGAGCTCAATTCACATATTACCCGAGAAAACAAGCTCCACCGAGCCTAATCCATAACACTTGCCCGAGTCATCAAGCTCCACCGAGCCCAATTCATATCATTAATCGAGAGATCAAGCTCCACCGAGCCAATAACCAACATATAACATACCTAAGATTTTACCAGTGCGCACGTGGTCCTAGTGACAGCCACAACAAATTCACTCATTAGTGACAATATTTTTATGGTCACAAAATTAATTGTCACAAAAAAAATTCAATAAGTGACAATAATTTTTTGATATGTCACAGTATTTAATTTATTAATTTATCACTGAATAATATATGACAATATATTAAATTGTCACAAATATATTAAAATCTTGTGACAATTTATCATGATAATGTCACTAATTATTATTATAAAATTTAAAGTAGAACTTTTTTGTGACAATATTTTTAAATGTAATCAAAAATATTTTGTGACAAGTTTAATTTGTCCGTAAAAGATATATTATTTAATATTGTGACTAAAATTTTTAATTTATAAGTGATGAATCTTAGTTGTCACCAAAATATATGTAACAGATGTTTTTGTTACAAGTTAAAAATTGTAACAAATAAATTTTAATATTTATGTCAATTTAATATTATATTGTCACAAAATATATATTGAGTCACTTTTCTTGTTATTGATTAATAGTCTGTGTTATTTTTTCATGTTACGAATTAAATTTTTTAAGTTTTAAGTAAAATTTTATTTTATTTTAGGTGACAATGATTAACTATCACTAATATATATTCAAAACACTTTTTATTACAATAAAAAAAGTTTTATCACTAATAAAATTTATACTTTTATACTAAGTTAAATCCCACATTGTTAGTAAGTAAAAAAATATTGTCCTTTTCTCTATAAATTGGTCCAATTAAACAATTATCAAGTTATATTTTTTTAATGGTAGTTATGATAAAAATCAAAATAAAAAAGTTGAAAGTTTTTCAAATATTTAAATTTAAAATTTTAGATAAATATTATATTAAAATTGAAAGTAGTTAAAATTTAAAGAATGGTAATAATAAAAATAAATATTTTTGTGACAAAAAAAATTGTCACTAATTTAATATTGAAAAATTAGTATAATTAATGTGACAGTACATAATGTCACTATTTGTACTTTTTATAACAACTAGTTTTTTCTTTACGTGCGTTGCATGTGATCAATATTATTATTAAATATGTAAGATTGTGATATTATTAAATAAATATATTTATAACACAAATACTATAAAATATTAAAAATTAAAAAAGGAATATAACTAAAAAAAGTAATAATAAATATAAAATAAATAAATAAATAAATAACAAACATAACTGATCAATGAAAAATTTTATTTAGAATATTATTACAAAATATATATTCATTATTAGCTATAGTGTAAACAAATTAAAAATAAAACTGATAAAATAAATATGAAATATAGAAGAACAAATTTTTTTCTTAATTATTTATGAGTTGTTTATATCTATAAATTGAAATACAAAAGATAAATATAGATTAATTTTTTCAAATTTAATATTTGGAGTGGATTTTCTAGTTCAATCATTTTATTTATTGCTTATATATTTAACATGTTTAGGGATTTCAAAATAAAATATATTATAAATTTAATTAATTTACTAATTATTTATATATTTAAAATTTAAAATATTTATTCAATTTTAAGTAAAAGTCTATTGTCAGCATTAGTATAGACTGAAGTATTTTATTTATTATTTGTATAAAAATCAAAATACATATTTAACTTAAAATAAGAGTTTTTTCTTAATCTAATTTTTTCCGTATATAATAGGTGTTTAAGATAATATAATTACTTTTATCTAAACTTGTAAAATAAGAATACTTTCATTAAAATTACTTCATACGTGGTACAAATTTATATATAATATAGATATAAAAATATATTTTTTGTCTAAAAATTTATTACTCTTATAAGTTTCACTGATTCATTGATAACTTATGTAATTACTTAATTATAAAAAAATTATAATTATTATTCATAATCCATATATAAGAAAAATTTTATAAAATATTTTTATATGGACCTTATGCTTATTTAATAATTTGTGTATTTTATTTAAATTTGATGATAAATATAGTATAGTAATTGTTTTTACTTTTTTGAATCTATTTAAAGTTTAAAATACAAACTAAAATTATATTTATCATTTTTAATTAAAAAATTGAATCAAGATTATTTTATCAATATACAAAAATACATATTCTTTTTTCAAAAACAATTTACCCCCTATTTATACTTGTATAGATAGTATAAGCATAAATTCTTTTTAAAATTTTAATACCCTTAAATTATTTCCATATGTCTTATAGATAATTTATATCTATTAATAATAAAAATATATATTAGTAATATAAAATATGTATTATATTATAAATAATTTTTTTTTGTCAAATAGTCATATGTTGACCTTATAATTATTTAATTATTCAAATATTTTAATTAAATTTGATGATAAATATAGTAAAACATTTTTTTTTTCAAATATATATAGCTAAATTTTAAATATAGAAGTTAAAAGTTTTAATTTTAAAATAAAAACTAAATTTATGTTTGCCAATTCAAATTAAGATTATTTTATTAATATATAAAAGATACATGTACGTTTATGTGTAAAAATATTTTTTCTCTATTCTTACTTTTATATATAGTATAAATTAAATGAACTTGCATAATATAAATATTTTTATCAAAAAATTGTTTTATATATAGTATAAATTTAAAAATAATACAGAAATAAAAATATATTTTTGTCCCAAAAATTAACTTTCTTCTAAGCTTCATTAGCCAATAACCCATATAATACTTAATTATAATAAATTATAATTATTAGTTATAATCCATACATAAGATATATAGTATATTATAAGTAAAAATTTCATAAAAAATTTTATATATGGACCTTATATTTATTTAATAATTTATTTATTTCATTTAAATTCAACGATAAATATAGTAAACATTATTTTACTTTTTAAAATATATTTAAAGTTTAGAATACAAACTAAAATTGTTACAACCTGGAATTTTTATAAAATTTTAATATTTATTTTGAGATTTGCAGTGTTAATAAATATTTATTAATTTTGAGATTTATTATTTAGTCAGTTATTTTAAATTTTTAGTGTTGAATATTATTTTAAATATTATTAATTTGATTAAATTTTATTAGTTGTTAACATATATATATATATATATATATATATATATATATATGTAATGTTCTACATGAATATATTTTGTGTGGTTGAGTTTAATTGTGGATATTATTATTATTAAAAAAAATATATATTTTTATGAATTTTTGGAATTTTATTGGTAATAATTTTGATTATAGATACTAATATGTTTTGGTTAATTTTTAAGTAATAAATTGTATTAAAATAATTTTGTGAATTAATTACTATTTTTGGTTAATTATTATTAATTTTCAGAAATAATATCCGAATAATAAAAATATTTATGATTTTAAGATTTAATAAGTTTTTAGTTGTTTAAATTAGATAATTTAATAATTTAATTGATTTTCGGTAATTAAACGCTATTTAATTGCTAAAATTCGAAAAATGGATTTCTAACATAATTTAAGTAATTATGTGGAATTTATTATTTATTTTTGGTAAATAAATATATTTTATGCTTTTATTACGTAAATAATTATTTTGATATTAATTAGAATTTTTAAGAGTTTTGGCGAATTATTTGTATTTATTATTATTTTATTTATTGATTTTGAATCTTGTTAAGTCTCGGTTGAGCAAGAATTGCAGTTTGGGGGCCCAACCCGAGAAGTTGCGCATTTTGTGATATTTGAAGTGTGTTTGCGTGCAAGATCAACTCTACTTCAGTAGAGGGATGTCCGTTTTACAAAGGAGATTATGCTGAATTTTTGGTAGAATTCTCGTAAAACATGACACCGGGTCGATCCTAAATTATGAGTTTCTGTCGAGTCGTTCTTAGAAATTCTATAGTTATTAAATTAGGAATATTATTCTGATAATATTATTATTATCATTGTCTTAGCTGTACCTCGAGCTAGGCCGATCAAACTAGGCCAGCCGAACCGGAAAAGAGAAACGCAGTAGTACTGTGAGTTATTATTATATGTATGTATTGCATGTAGGAAGTATGTCATTGTCATCCATCTTTCGAATGAGCATGAATTTTATTATTTATTATGGTTTATTACATTAAATGATATTTATTTTCATTGTTGAATATATATGTTTTCATATTTTATAAAATGTGATTATGAAATGTGATTAATGGATGCTTTCATACTATATTCTGATTCTCATTATTTATTCATGATAAATGTTTTCGAGGATTTTAGTAGAACGTGCGACCTAGGAGACTACCCTAGGATTGTTGCGCAACAGTAGGCTAGATACTAGGATTTGATAAATATTGATTGATGTGAGATTATATGAATTGTGATATGGAAAATTTATTATTGAGAATTGTGGAGTGAGAGTGGTGTGACTGCAGAAGCTCGATGGACCTGGGGTCTCGGGGCCAGTCATACCGACAGTGAGACTGCTGTAGCTGGATCGACCAAGGGTCTCGGGGTCGATCTACTGTCAAGCTGGATAAGAGAAATATTTTTGGAATTTAAGAAAGCCTGTTGGCTAGTGAGATACAGTGATTGAGGTTACGAATATTATTAGGGTTCTGCTCCGATCCTTCACCAAAATCTTACTGCATTTATTTGTTTTGGCGTGAAATATGAATTTGAGTATTTGCACCACCTGTTTTCATTCACTTGCTTGCATCTTTTGTGTTGTCATAAAAAGTATTATTAAACATCTACTTGAGATGCATGTATAAATACAAAATAAATATATAAATATTATATTGATGCTTGATTGCTTGTATGCTTAGGTTGCATGTATAGACTCAGTGAGGTCTGACCCCCCCTCAATTATATTTCAGGATCCTTCTAGTCAGACCTCGTATAGTATTTCTCTTCGCTGAACTTTTTCTTCTGCGGTTGGTTATTGTAGATTATAGACTATCCTTTCTTGTATTAATTAAATGTTGTAGTAGTAGTATGTATTTGTTGTAGTATGTGAGGTTGTTATTGACCGAGATTGTGTACCTGTTTGTTGTAAAATATTTATTGAGATATTTATTTATGGAGAATTATTTATGTTATAAAAAGTTTTAATTCTGAGCTATAATTATGGTTGTGTTTGTATGAGTTTTTATGTTTAAGGTTTGCTACGGGTTCCGGATTCGAGAGAATTCCTGTTCCCTAGCACCGGTCATGACTCCCGGGTTTAGGTCGTGACAAAGTTGGTATCAAAGGCTAGGTTTAGTATTGTGGACCTAGGTTAGCAGAGTTGAGTTTTCTTTGAGACTACTGCAGTAAATTTAGGTTCGATCATGTCTTCGATAAGTCTTCGCTACTTTTTGAAATTTCACGTAACCGTTAAGGTGTCTGTTTGCCTGCTGTTTGTGTCTGTTTCCTTAAAGTGTCTTATTCTTATGGGCTTTTGTGTCTTTTTGAATAAAGTGAACGCGAACTACTTTTACAACAGAGACAGCGTATATTGATAACCAGTCCTTTCAAGTTGAAGTTGTGATTCTAGTTTTAGCCCCTACTACACCTATCTAGTATAAGGGTAGGTCAGAGGGAACTGTAACTCAAAGGCCAAAGTAGTTATTGTAAGAGGTACATGCAACCTTTGAACTCGAACTTGTAGCATTTGTGGCTGTGATAGCCAGGATTAATGAGGGCTTGGTAGCACTTAACCAAGCATGACAATTATTTTGAATATGCCTTGATGAAGGCATAAGAAGATATCTAATGTGGATGAAACACTTTTGTACTCTTTGATGATGAAGTTGTCAATTTTGACTGCATCATAAGATTGGTATATACAGTCAAATTAGCTTTATGTGACTACTGTGACATGGTTGGAGTTTAAAGAGTGATTTCTAAGATACTTCTATCCACCTTCAAGGAGGGATAATTACACGTGGCGGCTATTGCACAGTGTAAGAGAAGAGCGGTCAGTTGAGAAGAATACCCGTGAACTTTTCAATCTGTCACGTCATGCTGTAGATGTGATACTGTATAAGTGGAGTCTGGTAGAATTGTATGTTACAGGATTAAGTTCAATGTATATTAGCATCCGAGTTGAGGATTGGAAATTTGAATTATTTACAGATTCAGTCCTTTTGGGTGTAATTGATTTTGATGTGATCCTTAGAATGGATTGGTTGTCTCAGCACTATGCAGTTGTTGATTGTCGGAGTAAAGAGGTGATTTTTAGAATTCCTGGTGATGAAGAATTTAAGTTTGTGGGTGATAAGAGTTCTGTACCTCAGAATCTTATCTCCTCTATCACTGTTACGAAGAGGCTAAGGAAGGTTGTCAGGGATATTTAGCAGTGGTTAGGGATACATCTGTGGAGAAGACTTCTATTTCAGACGTCCCAGTAGCATGTGAGTTCCCAGATGTCTTTCCTGATGAGTTGCCAGGTTTACCACCTCATAGAGAGATTGAATTCTGTATCGATGTGGTTCCTGACACAGCTCCTATATCGATGCCACCCTATAGAATGGCTCTTGCAGAGTTGAAGGAGTTAAAGGAGCAGTTGCAATTTTTGTTGGACAAGGGTTTTGTAAGACCAAGTGTTTCTCCTTGTGGTGTACCAGTCCTGTTTGTGAAAAAGAATGACGGTACATTGAGACTGTGCATTGATTACAGAGAGCTGAACAAAGTGACGGTGAAGAACAAGTATCCTCTTCTGAGGATAGATGATTTATTTGACCAGCTTCAGAGTGCATAGTACTTTTCCAAGATTGACTTGAGGTCGGGCTATCATCAATTACAGATCAGTGAAGCCGATGTTTCTAAAATGGCATTCTGCACTAGATATGGTTACTATGAATTTCTAGTAATGTCTTTCGGGTTGACTAATGCACCAGCTGTTTTCATGGACCTGATGAATAGGGTGTTCAGACCATTTATGGATCAGTTTGTAGTAGTCTTCATTGATGGTATACTGGTGTATTCAAAGAGCACGTATATCACTTGAGGATAGTGCTACAAACACTGAGAGAACATCAGCTTTATGCTAAATTCTTGAAGTGTTATTTCTGGGTGGAGAGTGTAGCATTCCTTGGACATGTAGTGTCTAAGGATGGTATCCAGGTTGATCTACAGAAGATTAAAGCAGTGTCTGAGTGGCCCAGACCGACGACAGTAATTGAAATTTGGAGTTTCTTAGGTTTGGCAGGGTACTATAGGATATTTGTTCAAGATTTCTCGAGAATTGTAGCTCCTATGACCTGCCTAACCCAGAAGAATGTGAAATTCGTATGGTTAGAGGCTTGTGAGAACAACTTTTAACTATTGAAAGATAAGCTGACCACAGCCCCAGTGTTGACTTTGCCAAATGGGGTATACAAGTTCACGGCTTACTGTGATGCTTCCAGAGTTGGCCTAGGTTGTGTGTTGATGTAGAATGGTAGGGTAATAGCTTATGCTTCCAGATAGTTGAAGAAGCATGAACAGAATTATCCTACCCACGACTTAGAGATGGCTACAGTGATATTTGCTCTCAAGATCTGGAGACATATTATGAGATCTTCATTGATCATAAGAGCCCGAAGTACATTTTCCAGCATAGAGACCTAAACTTGAGGCAAAGGAGATGGTTAGAACTCCTGAAGGATTATGACTGTGACATCCTTTATCATCCAGGCAAGGCTAATGTGGTAGCAGATGCCTTGAGTAGAAAGTCCTTAGGTAGTCTTACTCACATTAGTGTTGACAGGAGACCTTTGATCCAAAAGTTACACAAGTTAGTGGATCAAGGTTTGATGATGAAGATAAGCAGATCACGAGGACTGCTAGCTCAGTTTAGAGTTAGATCAGCATTGAGGGATAGGATCAAGGCAGCTCAGAGCCGAGATCCTGTTCTGGTTGAGCTTGAGGAGAATGTTCATGAAGGAAAGTTCACTGATTTTGCACTTGATGATGAAGGTGTTTTATGGATCAGTGGAAAGTTGTGTATTCCAAATGTGGATAATTTAAGAGAAGAGATCCTAAAAGAAGCGCATTCTGCAGCGTACAGTGTACATCCAAGTGTTACTAAGATGTACAATAGTATTAAGGATCTATACTGGTGGGATGGAATGAAGAAGGATGTGGCTGATTATGTCTCTAAGTGCTTGACTTGTCAACAGGTGAAAGCTGAACATCATAAGCCTTCTGGGAAGCTTCAGCCTCTTCCGATTCCTGAGTGGAAATGGGAGAGAGTCACTATAGATTTTATGACAGGGTTACCTTATTCAAAGGATGGATATGATTCAACCTGGGTGATAGTGGATAGGCTAACCAAATCAGCTCATTTTCTGCCAGTTAAAGCTATTTATTTTGTAGCCAAGTGGGCTAAGCTGTACGTTAAACATATTGTGTGCCTTCATAGAGTGCGTGTTTCCATTGTATCTGATAGAGGTTCTGTATTTACCTCTC
>CATIWK010106450.1:0-19889 GCA_949634005.1 Mallotus japonicus
TTTTCGCGAAATAAAAACAATACTCTTAATAATAAAACCATAATAAATGCACAATACCAAATACATAAATAATATTCTTCAAATACAACATCTCAAGTATATGAAAATCAGAAAACAAATAATACAAGTTCTTTAAATAACTATTGCAGTATCTAGAATTCAGTTGTACAATACATATCAAATAGACCTACACAATAAAGTCGGAGAAGAAGAAACCCAGCGTAGGGAAGAAGGATGAGTCTCAAACTCCCAAACTCTTGAAAAAAATATTGAGGGAAGTCAAACCTCATTAAGTAAGATAATAAAGAGAGCTGTATGGTTTTGAAAATCCATTTAGTAAAATAATAATAATAAAGTAATTTTTATTATTATTAAAACTAAAATATTTAAAATTTGTTTTCAAATCATAAACTCTCCAATCTCAAATAAATAGGAAAAATTTACAATAAAACTACTACAAAATAACTTATTCTTTATTTAGAAATTTATAAGTGAAAAATCTTGGTAGAACCCTACTCCACAAAGTCTAATAGCCACTTGGCTCACTTAATCCATAAGACTACCGGTCCCCGAGAACTAGGCATCAACCGAGGCACCAGTCGCAGTCATTCACTTAATCCAATATTTTACTGGCGGTCCCCTAGAGCTAAGGCATCAACCGAGGCACCCATCCCTGTAACCAATCATAACATTTCCAATTATCACTGGCGGTTCCCGAGAGCTAAGGCATCCACCGAGGCACCCATCCCAGTTAACCAATCATTTAAATTAGGATCCATCTCTCAATCTCTACCAGTGTGCACACGGTCTTGATGAAACCCATCAGGTAGCCCGTTCTACCAGTATTTTTCAAAACTAACATATAACTAAAAATATAGCACAATTTAAGAAAGCTATAATTTACAAATTAAATAACATGAAATAAAACAAAATAATCATAATGCCAAGCATAGTCTAAAATAACATAACTTAAATTTCATGAAATCACTGTGTATCGAAAACACGTACACAGTTCAATTTATTAACTTACAATTGGAGCGAGTCGGCTGACGGTTCCGCGTCCGTCTATTGTTGGTAGTTCTCGCTCCGATATTCTCTAAAATAAAATAATATTTATTTAAAATATACTCGTAAAAGTAAAATAAATAAATTCATGAAAATTCTTCGGAATAATGAAAACTATGGGATTGACGAAACTGACTCGATCAAAAACACGACTCAACCAAAACTAGAAGTTCTACTCAGGCCGATGTCACGTATTACGAGAAATCTACCGAAAATTCGGCAGAGTCTCATCTGTAAAATGGACATCTCTCTACCATAGGTAGAGCCGTTCCTGCACGAAAACGACACTTCGAACATCCACAAATCTCAACTCCCCGGGTTGGGCCCCCGAACTACTTATATTGCCCAACCGAGAACCAATATCCACAAATTATAAAATAATATAATATTTACCAAAAATATTCATAGATCAAAAAAATTCAAAAAATTATCACAGTCAAATTTATTTATATAATAAAAACATATAAGAAATCTATTTTCCGAATAATATTAAAATCTAACGTTTATACAAAAATTCCTTTAATAAAATTCTCGTTTACAATTAAATTATATTATTAAAATCTATTCATTAAATAATTATTTAAATTGCCCAAGTATATAATAAAAATAATAAAAAACTCATTTAAGCTTAGAA
The DNA here is from genome assembly GCA_949634005.1 of Mallotus japonicus. Taxonomy (NCBI): domain Eukaryota; kingdom Viridiplantae; phylum Streptophyta; class Magnoliopsida; order Malpighiales; family Euphorbiaceae; genus Mallotus; species Mallotus japonicus. The sequence goes on from CATIWK010106450.1 coordinate 1,700, forward strand.
ATAATAATTAAAATTATTATTCGGATATAATTCCGGAAATTACTATTAATTTAGCCAAAAATAGTAATTAATTTATAAAAATTATTTTAATACAATTTATCACTTAAAATTATCCAAAATATACTAATTTTCAATAATTTCAACTAAAACATAAAAATTACTCATTTATACTAATTTTCCAAAAATTCATTTTTAACACATAAACTATAAAAATTTATAACTTAAAATTTATAACTAATTTTAACAAACTTCCTTCACAAGATTTACTCTACAGAATATATAGGATTTAATAAAAATATGAAAAATTTCAAACCCGGGACTATGTGAACGGTAACCGAGACCCGAAAATACAAATTTTCAAATAATTTCAAAAAATTAAACAAAAATAATATTTAGGTAGATCTCAACTCAAAATCAATTAATCTAACTACCACAAATCCAAATAAAATTAAAATGAACATGAAAAAAATCAAATTAAGCATAATACCCAAAATATAAAATCGTGATTTCGGAGTCCTTACCAGTCTAATCACACGAAACTAACTATGGATTATCGAAGCTTGAAGCGTGAGCTTCGAAACGAGCCCAAGCTTGGCCGGAATCCTCACCGGAATCGGACCGCACTGTTCACGCGCAGGGACTGTTTCTGCACTGCTACTGTTGCTATTGTTCAGCCGGTGGCGAGGCGGAATAGAAAAGAAGAAGAAGAAGAAGAAGAAAAAGAGAAGGAAAGAAAAAAGAAAAAAAAAATTGGGGAGAGAGAAAGAAGAAAGGCTTTTGTACACTTTTTTTTTAATAATAATAATAATAATAATAATCAATCTCCAACCAAAACTCTACACACACTATATATATGTTTACACTTTAACAATAATATAGTGTACTAAAAAAAATATACTAAGTTTATAATTCTACATAAATAGTAATATTAATATTAAAATAATATTTAACGTCAAAGATTCAAATTAAATTTCACTAAATAATAGTCTCAATTTAATAAATTATTTTATTAACCTTGCAAATCTCAAACTTAAATTTTAAATTTATAAAATAAAAATTCGGGTTATAACAATTAATTAACAATGGCAGCACTCCAACACGATCGTGAACTAGGAGGCGGTCGCAATAATGATGATGGATGCCCTAAAAGAACAGTAGTAGTAACTTCAGATATCTGAAGGGCTTTGCTTAGATCTTCTTGCCCTTTTGCAGGCACTACATATTATTTTTTATATATAATAGCTTATAAATCATTGGATTCAGGAACTTTATGGGGTTGCATCGCGCATATAATCACAACTGCTATTGGGTCAGGAGTACTGTCTTTGGCTTGGAGTGTAGCACAATTAGGATGGATAGCAGGGCCAGTTTCCATTCTTTGTTTTGCGATTGTCACCTATATCACCGTTACCCTCCTTTCTGACTATTATAGGTCTCCTGATCCTGTCACTGGAAAATGAAATTACTCTTACATGGATGCTGTTAAAGTCAATCTTGGTACCACTACGTTCCTCATCTTTGTTAAGTTTTGTGCATATATGTACTACTGATATATATGATATTATGGATACTTCAGGTGAAACACAAACATGGTTTTGTGGGTTGCTTCAATATGTCACCATGTATAGATTGGATGTTGCTTATGTTATTACATCTTCAACTAGCATGAGGTATACTTTTAACACTCCAATCTTTGAACCACTTTTTTTTTCATTTTCTTAAACTTTTCTCTCACTGATTCTGGGAGGGATTTGCTTATTTAACCCTCACACCTTTGGCATAATATTAATATGCTCGCGATAAATTACTAATTTAGTCCCTGACAAATGACCAGATTAGTTCCTATAAAAAAAAATTACATTTCCTATTTTGCCTTTTAGGAGGATCATTTTGGGATTTGGGGACCCACGAGAATAAGCAACATGAGACATTATCCTATTAATATAGTATGAGAGTTATGGTCCTCTAATGCAATTTTTATTTAGACCCCAGAGTCCAACGCTTTAATCATTAGAACAATGGGTATAATGGTAATTTCTCTATAACACGACAAATTTAAAGTGTATAGTTTTCCAACCTTGCAGTGTTGAAATTAATTTCACCTGATTTAAAATATGAGGACTACCTCCTGTTATATAGTTCATCAAATACTAAGACCACACACATTTGATTTGAAATGTTAAATTTCAAATATTGAATTTAAAATATAAGGATTTCAAAAAATATGTTGTTACATGTGATTTGTAAATGAGCTTTTAAATTTATTTTGGATTTGAAATTTAATATTTCAAATATTAAATTTCAAATATAAGAATTTCAAATAACATATATTTACATGTCATTTGTAAATGAGTTTTTAACTTCATTGTAAATTTATTTCAAATGCTTATAAATACAAATTCATATAATTTTCAAACAAAAAATTTAATTAAAATTTAAATTCATACTCAAATTTCTTGTAATCATTTGATTCCTATAGGCCAGTGCCTTCTCACATTACTACGTCAGTCACTTCATCTGTTATTTTAATGTGGTTCCAGAGCAATCAAAAGATCAAATTGTTATCATAAAGAAGGTCATGGTGCTCCATGCAAAAGTGGGATTGGTGCCTACATGTTGATATTTGGAGGTATTGAGGTTGTAATTTCACAGATGCCAAATTTCCAAAGCATACAATGGCTCTCAGTTATTGCTGCAACCATGTCCTTCTCCTACTCTTTCATAGGATTTGGACTTGGATTGAGTAAAGTAATAGGTAAGCATTGCTGACCAATATGTCTCCAGTCTTTCTCTCAACTTATACTTCACTTCTCAGGAAAGTAGTAAAGTCTTTTGATGCCATTAGAAGCATAACCTAAAATGAATAGATTAACTTTGAAGTTGGTGTAATACTCCACTTGATCTAAATTTATGAGACTCAAAAATAAAAATATTATAAAAATTGAAAAATTCGTTCTTATAATTAGAATATTATGCAAAATCTAAATGTCGGATGTAATACAGGCAGAGTAAATAATTTAAAAAAAAATTAATTTATTGTAACATATATGCCACTTTTCTTTTCATAATTTACATTTTCATTCTAATTGCAGAGAATAAAATGATCAAGGGTACAGTTACTGGAGTTCCATCATCAACTACCACTAACAAAGTGTGGTCAATGTTCGAGGCACTTGGAGACATTGCTTATGCCTATCCACACACACTCATTCTGTTTGAAATTCAGGTGTCTTTTATACATCTAGATTTCAGTGGAAAAATTACATAAACAATGATTGAATTTTTTAATTTTTATTGTTTCGATATTTGAATTATTTGTTTTATAAATAAGTATTTGAACCAGCAAAAATATTCAAAAATGGTGTTTATAGTAGATTTTGCATGTTTAAATATTTGAGTCTTATTTTAAATAGTAAATTGATTTAAGTACACTTATTTTATGTTATTTTTCATTTTCTATTTTTTAATTTAAAAAACTTACATTTTCTTTCACTCATTATATTAAATTTAAGATGAAAATTATTAAATATCATTAATTTAAAATAAAAGAAAAATAAAAATTTAACCAATATTAAAAACAAAATAAAATAAAATAAAAATAATATTTAATTTTTTAAAATTTAGTTTAATAAGTGAAAAACAAAATGTAGCTTAACGAAAATAAAATATAAAATAATTATTATGATTATAAAATAATTTTTTTTCAAAGTTTTAGAAATAAGTGAAAAGAAAAGTTTAACTTAAATAAAATTAAATAAAAAAAATTAAAATACAACTATATATTATATTAAATAAAATAATATCTAGTTTTTCAAGTTTAGTTTATAAGTAAAAAAAAAAAGGTTTTAGAAAAACTCAAGTACTATGAAGTCAAAACTCGTTGGATGGTCTCCCATCCATTTTTCAAAATTTATGCATAAGCAAAGTTATATATATATATAATTAAATTATTTAAACACATAAATTAAACTACAGAGTAGAAGTTTCTTTTTTAAAATTGATAAAAAATTAATTTCACAAATTAACGATGAAAATAACTGTTAAACCAATCCTTTACTAGCTCAGCATTAATTAGCAAGCTATATTTTACAGTGATAATAAGCACATAGCCTCTAACAGTTAATTAAAGAGAAGCCGTATTCAGCCAAGAGAAACACAAAACTCGTCATCTCAATTCATGTTTATAATAATAGATTGTACTAATTTTAATTTTCTCAACTCATTAAATTTCATTACAAAAATTCTATCAATATGCTCAATCAAATTCGACGGAATCCAATTTAATTGATAAAGTGAGTGATTTTTTTTTTTTTTTTTGAATAATTGCAGGATACTTAAATCACCTCCATCTGAGAACAAAACCATGAAGAGGGCTTCAGTAATTACAATCTGTATCACAACATTCTTCTATCTCTGCTGTGGTTGCTTCGGATATGCAGCATTTGGCAATGACACGCCTGGAAATTTGTTGACAGGATTCGGATTCTATGAGCCCTACTGGTTAATTGACTTCGCTAATGCTTGCATTGTTCTTCATTTATTGGGAGGATATCAGGTATTCAATTACTACTTTATCTTATGATATTCAATTGCTAAAATTCAATATATATATATATATAATTCAATATATATAGAAGTTTCATTTTATCAACAAATCGATTGAGTTTAACAGATTACTATAGACGAAAATTAGTAGTAATACAGGTTCTTATATTAGTCCAAGTAGTTAATAGAGTCTGCATCTTTTCTCAATTAATAAATTTAGTACACCTGAGTGTACCTTAAATAGTACGGAAACATAAACTTAAAAATGAAAAAAAAATGTAAAAATAAAGAAATATGAACTAAGATATGGTGAAACAACGTCTTTCATAAATATAAAAAATAAAAATATGAAAAAATATGTTAATATTAAAAATATAGGAGTATGTAGATAAGTATTAAAAATATAAAAATACATATAACTATTGAAAAAATATATTTATTACTATAAATTAGTAGTATATATTATAAACTATTTTGTTTAGTTAAGAAAAAATCGAGTTTTTTCAATTTATTTTAAAAAAAAACAAAAAAAATGTATTTTCCAAGTTGAAAACATATTTTCTGATTCTTAAATTTGTAGAAATTTCTTCAAAATATTTCCGATGAATTTTCTAAAACATGAAAATACCTACTAGTTGAAATTTTTGACTCTTATAAATTGCTTGAAAAAGAAATAATCAAGTGCTAACTCCCAAAAAAAGATCGTCCTAAATTAATATAGCATCGGTTAATTAATATGGTAGATGCATTTTGATTTTAATGTGAGCTAGCATATTGTTAGCCTTGTACTAAAATTCTATTACATGTGTTTGATTTATCTCACAGATGTACAGTCAGCCAATTTTTGCATTTGCTGAGCGTTGGTTTACGAGGAAGTTCCCAAGCAATGGATTCGTGAACAACTCATATACTTTTGAAGTCCCATTACTGCCCACTTTGCAAATGAATTTGTTTAGACTATGCTTTAGAACTGCTTATGTTGCAACAACTATTGCACTTGCAGCCATTTTCCCTTACTTCAACCAAGTTTTGGGCTTGTTGGGAGCCTTAGATTTTTGGCCTTTGGTCATATATTTCCCTGTAGAAATGTATTTAGTGCAGAAGAAAATTGGAGCTTGGACCAAAAAATGGATCGTTCATAGGACGTTTAGCTTTGTTTGCTTTCTTGTATCAATTGTTGGCTTAATTGGGTCATTTGCAGACACTATAAAAGCCAAATTTGGCTGAGGGGTTAATTTAAATTTTTATTTTGATGCTTTGGATACTTTTGCCAATTGTTATATTATGGACCCCTGTCCATATTGTAATATGGACCAGGGGTCCATCATATGTGTGAAAGAAATACACTTTTTTTTATCGGTTGAATGATAAAATAATCAAGTATCTTTCCTCTTCTTCTTCTTCTTCTTCCTCTTCCTCCTCCTGCTTCTTCTTCTTCCAGCTCAAGCCATAAACAGAGCGAAGCCCATTTACAAATATACAAAAAACATAAACACAGCTCAAGCAGTAAACGCCTATCCGAACATGCAAGAAATGTAAGGAACCAGAAGCAGAAATTCGTCTTCTATGCTTATGTACTGGATCACTCTAAAGATCAAAGTATGCTTATATTACATGAAGCAAAAAGCAGAAGATTTTAGTTTTCTTAAAGGGAAGGGTGCAAATAAACTCCTAATGTTTCAGGCTAATACACCTAATTCGTTTTAAAATCACATTTCAAAGCCCATTTTACAGGTAGTGTAAGTAATTATCTAAAAGTTATGTTTGAAAAACCTATAAGTTCATCTTGTATATATATATATATATATATATAAGATGGGTTCATTCCATTTTTTATATGATAAATCTAAAGTGTATAATTAATGAATTTGTATGTTGTGTTCAATGAACTTATAGTTTTTTATTGATGAACCTATATGGAATAATGAAATAGAGTATTAAAAGTGATGAACTTATAATTAATAACTAATGGATCTTTATAATTTAATCAATGAACCTATATTATTTGACCAATTAACCTATTATAGTAATATTTATTTTTACTTAATATTAATATATTAAATTAATAATACACTCTAGCCATAAAAATGTAATTTCTCTGCTTTTCTTGTATACTTTTGCATGTTTACTTTTACTATCTTTATTCTTTTTGGTGTTTATTTTATATTATTGGTGTTATTAGCACAATTAGGAGATTGCCTTGACTATAACATTAATATCATTCTCTGGAAATATATATTGTCAGTGTCATAATAGTTAACCAAATGTATCAGGTAGGGAAATATACATTCTGTACAAGGATGTGAAATCTTGCCCATGTGAAGACAGGCATGTTCTATATGGTCAATACTGGTTGAATCTCATCCTGCTGCCTTTTCACCATCCAACTGATTATCGGTGCAATTTTTTCACCACAAAATGGTGGGTTTTCGGTGTATATATGTGCATTAATATCCATTTGAAGCTTCAGTTTGGCAATATATATGGAATCTTGCCACATTATATGTACAATATATATGGAAACTTATTATATATATATATATATAAAATAAGATGGGTCTTTCCATTTTTTATTTGATGAACCTGAAGTGTATAGTTAATGAAACTTTATGTTGTATTCAATGAACTTACAGTTTTTTTATTATGAATCTATATAGAATAATGAAATAAAGTATTAAAAGTGATGAATCTATAGTTGTTAACTAATGAACCTTTATGCTTTAATCAATGAATCTATATTATTTGACCAATTAAGCTATTAATTTTCACTTAATATTAATATATTAAATTAATAATATTAATTAATAATATTGTTAAGTAATGAATCTTATTATTAATAATTTTTTAATGAATGAACAAATTATTTTTAATTTATCAAAAAATTATTTTTTTTATTTTATTAATCATAATAATTTAATTTAATTTTTTATTCATGATTTTAGTCAAATAATATTTTTATTCATTAAAAAATTATTTAATTTTTTTAATTATAATAAATAATTAAGAAATTTTATCATTGTCTGAATATTTTGGGCTTGTTACGTGCCTCTAGTTTCATTTTTGTTTTCTTGCATCAGATTTTGTTATTTTCCTTGCATAGTTAGACTAGTATAGTTACATGTTTCTCCCTGAGTGAGCATTGTTTATTACGGGAAAACTCAAATTTGAGCTATTACAACAAAACGTTAAAAAAAAAAAATTAAATGTTTTAGCACGTGTGACAGGACCCCTGGTCCATATTGCTACATGAACAGGGATCCATGATATAATTTGCCTACGTTTGCAATGATATAAGTTGAACAGGTGAGGAGTTGAATCTCTATTTTTTATGCATAAAGAGCTAGCAATTTTTTTTTTAAAAAAAATGAAGTCCTAAAGTTTAATCTTAAAAATATTAATTCGAGTTTTATCAAAATTAGAAATTTTTTTATAAAATTAATTATGAAAAAGAATATGGTTTGAGGAACTAAAAGTGTTTCATTATATAATGATTCAGAAATTAAAATAAATCAGTCACTTATACACGTGTTGCGCAAACTAATATAATATATATTTTTAAAATATTAGTTCTAATAATGGTAGATGTATAGATTTTCCAAAAAAATGTAAATAAATTGTTAAGTTTGTGACGTGAATTCAATGAATTTTTTTTGTGGTTTTGAATCATGACACGGTCGTGCTAGCAACAATGTAAGCTGTGTATTTTCGTCCAGTAAGGAGCACAGGTCAGAGCACAGGCGTGTTGGTGCCTGTGTTGGAGTCTACCATTTTGTCTAGAAAAGGACACGACTTCAGATACGGTCGTGTCGTAGGCCATGTGTTGGTCTGCCATTTTATCTAGTGATGAGCACGACCCAAAGCACGAGAGTGCTGCAGATTGTGTATGAAAGGTGTTTAACTTCCAACAGAGCACACGGCCATGTGATGCATTGTGAGGATGACCTCAATTCAGAAAGCTATTTTTCTCCTTGTTTTGTCTTTATTTATACCTTAGTTGTATAAATATTTATTTTTATGTTTGGCATAAGTTAATCTCTTATTGTTAGCTGCCCTAACACTCCTTTGTATGCTCTTTTACAACATAGTGAAATTTTCTCCTCCTCTACCCGTGGTTTTTCCCCGCCTTAGGGTTTTTCAAGTAAAATCTTGTGTATTTTTTCTCTATTTCTTTATTTTATCATTATTCTTTTATGGTTAATTGTTTATTTGTGCACTCTAATTGATTCTACTATACAACAAACTGGTATCTGAGCTAAGATTCTATTGGGCCCTTTGATCTTAGCAATTTTTATTTGAATAATGGCTTCTGTGAAGTATAGCATTCCACTCTTGGATTATAGTACAAGATTTTCTCTATGGAAAGTTAAGATGTGCATCGTACTCACACAGATGGATTTAGATGATGCTATTTTAAGTTGATCATATGCCCGCCTCATGAATGAGTGAAGAAAAGTAACGTAGAGATCGTAAAGACTTGACTAAAATACATTTTCATTTTTTAATAGTATTTTGCAAGATGTATTGAAAGAGAGTACCACTGTTTCGTTGTGGATGAAGCTTGAGCAGTTGTGCATAAAGAAGATCCTCACCAATAAAATGTATTTGAAGCAACGTTTGTACTCTCACCGTATGGTACAAGGTATGTCCATTGAGGACCATTTGACTATTTTTAAGGAAATAATTTTTGACTTGAAAAACATGGAGCTTAAGGTAGAGAATAAAGATTTGGCGTTGATTCTCTTATTTTCGCTACCTCCATCTTATGCGACTTTTATTAATGCTTTGTTATATAGTCATAATAAGATTTCTCTTGAAGAGGTGTATGATGATTTATTTTCTAAGGAGAAAATTAAACAGCTGGTGGTTAATCCTAAGACTTAGATAGAGAGTCTTGTAGTTCATGTTAGGGCGTTTGAGAGAGGTACTAGTGATGAAAAGAAGGGTAGGTCAAAGTCTATGAACAAGATTATGTAGTGCTAATACTACAAGAAAATGGGTCATGTTAAGGCACAGTGTTTAAAGTTGAAGAATAAAACTGAGAGAGGTGATCATAAAGGTAAAAAGTTAAATAATTTTGGTGAGGCTAGTGTTGTTGAAGATGTAAAAGATTTTAATAATCAAAGGGATATTCTTGTTATCGCTGATAGTAGGGTTATCACATAACTTGATTTTTGATACTGCCTGCACATTCCATATGACTCGCAATCAGGCATAGTTTACAACCTATGAACCGAGAGATATGGGGCCTATTTTGATAGGAAATAATACCCATTATAAGATTGTTGGTGTTGGTTTTGTCAGAATTAAGATGTATGATGGAATCATTAGAACACTTAAGGGTGTTCGGCATATTCTTGACTTGGGTCGAAATCTTATTTCTGCTTCTGCCTTTGATAGTGAAGGTTAGAATTATTCAGGTGGAGGCGGAGTGTTGAAGATCACTAAGGGATTTCTCGTTATGATGAAGGGGCGTTTGAGGCATGCTAAGTTATACGTCTTGGAGGGTTCGACCATTATAGGTGATGCAACTGTTACTTCCTCTGAGTTGGATAACACTACACTTTTTCATTTACACCTAGGCTACATAAGTGAGAATGGCCTGATGAAATTGAGAAAAGGAAGACTAATAGATGGTTGGATTGGGAAATTAGAGTTTATGAGCAATGCGTGTTCGGGAAACAGAAAAGGGTGAGTTTTAGTAAAGGCATTCACAACACTAAAGGGACATTTGAATTTGTTCATTCAGACCTTTGGGGGCCATCCAAAGTTTCTACTAAGGGTAGTGCAAGTTATCTATTGATGGTCATTAATAAATTCTCGAGGAAATTTTAGGTGTTCTTTTTGAAGCTCAAGAGTAAGGTGTTTGCTACTTTCAAGCACTAGAAGACCATGATTGATAAAATATTAAAGCAAGTTATAAAACTTTACATTTTGTATTTTGAAAGAAATAGTAGCATCTTTTGCAGCTGATAACATCCTTGCCTTCAAATATATCTCTACATTTCAAAAAGGAAAATAACATCTCTACATTTAAAAAAGGCAAATAACAGCACAAAGAGTCTGCACATAATCAAAATGATAAAAATTTATTGATTAACATCTCTATATTTATCACTTGCAATTACATCATTCTTAACAGCTTGTTGCCCTAACATATCAAAATAACAACACATAAATATGGCAACAACTAAAAAGTAAATATTACAAATATGGCAAAAATCAAAATAACATCTCTATATTTCTTTCTTGTTTTTAGTTAATGCCCCAAAATTATTATCTGCTTATTTATCACTTGAAGATAAAGATTATCACCAACACAATGACAAACACCCATAATCTTTTTTCCCTTTCTTTGTTACTTTGTAAATGAAGATCCAACCTTGACATGATGTTCAACAACCCATAAATGATATGTCTTACTCTCTCACATAATTGATTTTTAGCCTATTGAAAAGATTGATTGCATGATTGATCTTCACAACTCCAAAACATTCTTCCTGGATTTGAATGTCTATGAAGTTCTTATCACTCGTTACTTTCCACAAAGACATCTTACTTCCATTATTTTGTTGACTTATTGTGATTTCTTTTTCTTCATTCCTTTTCTTTCTGGACTCTGGTTTTTATTCCCTCTTCTTCATCTTTTTTCTGTAAAAAAGATAAATTAGGGTTCAAGTTTAAGAGTGAATATTGAGAACATTAATATGAGACATTAGAGGGGGCATACTTGCCTTTTACTTTTTTTTTATTATTTTCTTTTGATGTGGCTGATGATGAAGCAAAACATGGGTCCCAAAATAGCCTAGTTAGCATTTCGGCAAGGGCAATCCGACTAGAAGCACCACATTGAGAATGAATTTTAAAGTTCAGCAACTTGACTGCAAAAAAAATAATAATAATAATAATAAGATGAGACAACAAAAATACAATTTTTCCAATAATTTATTATCAAACTACTCATACTATAACAAATCTAACCAAGTGAAATCAAACTTCATCCAAAGAAGAAGATGATAAACTCAAAGACTCTTTTGTTAGTATTCAAATTTTGAACTAGCTAAAAGGGGTACAAGATAACCCGATGATGATAAAAATTATACAAAGAAGGTAGTAGCATAAATTGGCCCAATATTAAGATTTGATTCTAAATTCAAGTCAATTCATAAAGTCTAGGAAAATTGAAAAAAATAGTTGAAAAGCTCAAGGAAAGCTTGCTGCGCTATTGCAAAGGCGTCTGTTTCCTCAATCAAGCAATCACCTTTTCCCTAAGGCAAGGTGACAACCTCTTCCTTAAGGTGAGGTAATGACCTGTACAAATACCACATATGACCTTTTAAATTTGAGTTGTGTCTTATCATGTTTATTTGAGAATTATTTACAATTTTATAATGATAACATTAAGATAAAATTGAAAATGAAGATTTTTTATTTATGATGTAATTAATAAAATTGAAAAGATTATTTTCACTTAATCTTGATAGTTTTTTCATTTAATCTTGATAGTCTTCTTTACAAAATTAATCTTTCTATTTTTCTTTTATAATTCAAAAAAAAAATCACTAAATTAAATCCTAGTTAGATCCTTGTTTGAAATTTTGTTTGTGTTGGAAAATTATTGTCACTACTTTTGAAGTTCATTAGTTTTTCCATTTCAATTAAGAAGATTGAGGTATGAGGGTGCAATTGCTCCTTTAGTAAGCTTATTACTTTCATTTGTTTTCCTTTTGATTTATGAGTGTTTAATATTTTGGAGTTATTTTATATCTTTTGTGTGTCATTTTGAAAGAAGAAAAAGAAAAGAAAGTTTTTTTTTTTGAAACAGTTTGTTCAAAATTAAATGGGATAAGTACAAAAAAGTACCTCATGGTTAGACGCATTTGCACTTAAAGGCTTTTGGTTTTTTTCGTAACATTTAGAGGTACGTGGTTTCATTTTCTAACACTTAAATACCCTATCATCTAACATTGTCATTATTTTATAAAACTTTAATATAACACTCCCTCTCAATAATACATTGTTTTACATGTGATTTACCATCAATATAACTACTTAGATACTTTTAAAAATATTACAAATTTATTTTTAAAATTATTTCTTTTCATTCATAATAAAATTAAAAATACATCTTATTTTTATTTATTGTAAATTTATTTTAGTTAGTTGAATGCCATACCGCTTAGTAAATAATTTTACTATTAAAAATTCATATTATTTTAACATTATATCATATATTTTTAACAATATTATTGAATAGGGAAAATGCAAGTAGAATCAAACTACAAATCCTTAAATGTTACGAAAAATACCATAGTCTTTTAAGTGAAAAAGTACCTAACTACAAGATATTTTATTGTATTTTTCCCGAACTAAATTTTATTGTATTACAAAATTCATTTTCTTTACAAAGATTGAATGTTTTATCTCTATTTCTTCCATATGTCAATATTTATTTTACTTTTCTCGAATTAAAGGCATCTTTATATAATTAAATTGTTTATTTGATAAAAAAAAAACTCAAATGCACATACGAGGGAGATGATTGTCACTATGAGGAGGCACACACCTCCTCATAGAGACAAACTCCTCTTCTTAGTGACAATCGCCTCTACTGTCTCAAGTTTAATGGTTCAAAAATTTAGATTTCAACTCTCTCTAATTATGAAGTAATGAAATGACAATTTTCATTCATCGTCTCTGTTTATTAGCAATATTAATAGAATATAAATTGTTAATTTGTGTTGAGGTACTCATGTTTTAGTGTTTTAATTTTAAACTTAACATGTGGGATACCATTGACGGTATTGTCTTTTGATTCAATGGCTTATTGTATCTATTGACTAGTTTTGTTGATTTTGTCTTTCTGTATATTTTGGAGCTAATATCTATTTGGCTACAGCCCCCGTACCTGGCACAATTAGTCAATTTGACACCTCAACTTAGATTTTTACCATTTCAGCACTTAAATTTGAAAAAAAATGTACTAATCTAATGACATAATATATCTGTCACCCCTGTACTTGCCACTTTTTGTTAGTTTGACACCTTTACTTTGTAGTTTTGGTTTGTTAAACCCTTATGATGTGGCATAAGTTAATTTGTTATTATATGCCATGTGTGCCAATAGGGGTTATAAAATTACATTTTATGTGAGTTCATATATTAAAATAGCAAAACTATAAGTAGAGGTGTCAAACTGACAAAAAGTGGCAAGTACAAAAGTCCGCAGATATATTATGCCTATCTATTTTTTGCAGGATTGGAATGGAGAGTAGGATGGGTTTAGGACCCTTAGATGGGCTTCCTGATAATTGGGCTTTTAATAAGTTCATTATAGTTTTAGATGATTCTTATTGTTTTTTTTATTTATTTGGTAAATGGGTAGTAATCTTTTCGCCTTCCTTAGGGGCTGTTTAGTTTTGGAAAATGATTTCTATTTTTCTTTTCCATTTTTCTTTTTCTTTTCCTTATTTTTCAGTTTTCCATTTTTCAAAATAGAAAATATAAAAATAGAAAATCAATTTGTTTGTTATTTTTAATTTTGCAATTTTTTCATATTCTCATATTTTTTTGATGAAATTTGTTATAATAATTTTTATTTAATATAATAATATTAATTATTGTGATTCATATGATAGTGTTTAATCTTAAATTTATTTATTTTATAAAATATTTTAAATTATATATATTTAATTAATTTCAATTTGAAGTCATGAGACTGTAATGGTGGTGGTGATTGTGGAGATGGCAAAAGTTGTGGTGGTAGTGGTGGAGGTAGTGGAGGTTTTGATTTTGGTGGTGCTGGTAGCAGAGGTTGTGTTGGTGGAGGTTATGGTGAGGGTGCTGGTGGTGGTGATAGAACCATTGTGTTAAGAGGTTTTGGTAGTGGAAGTGGCAGAGATGGCGGCGGCGGCGGTGATACAACCATTGTGTTAGTGGTAGTGGCACAAATGGCAACTGCGGTGGTAGTGTTGCTGCAGTCACTATGTCAAGAGGCTGTGGTAAAGGTGGTGGAGATAGCGGAGGTTATAGTGGTGGTGGTAGAGGTAGTGGTGGTGGAAGAGGTTGTGGTGATGGTGGTGGAAGTGGTGGAGGTAAGGAAGATTGTGGTGGTGGAGGTGGTGGTGAATGTGGTGGTGGTGGTGGAAGTGGTGGAGGTGGTGGTCGAAGTGGTGGTGGTGGTTAAAAAGGTTGTAGTAATGTTAAAATACTAATTAGAAAATTTAGAAAAAATTATTTTATTAGTTTTCTAATTTTCTAAATTAGAAAATATCATAACTAAACAATAACTTCTATTTTTCAGTTTTCTTGAAAAACTTTTCTGGAAAACAGACCTTACTTTTCAAAACTAAACAGGTTAGATTTTTCTAGTATTCATTTATTTCAGACTTATATATATATATATATATCCGTAAATATAAAATTATAAGATTTCTTTATAAATGTCTGTTTGGTCAAATCAATTTCTAACATTTTATTAAATTCATTTAAAATTTAAGTATTATATGTTTAATTAAATAAAATGTTTATAAATTTTGTTTATTCTTTTGACTTATTAAAATTTTAAATTATTTGTAATTAAATTCAACAAAATTATTAAATTCAATAAAATCTAAAATTATTTAAAATTATTATTTAGAAAAAAGTAAAATTTTAGTTCTTGCGATTTCAACTTATGAAAAAAGTGAACTTATAATTTTTTTTGACTAAAAGAAAACAATTTCCTTTTAGTTAATAAAATTAAAAATATATTTAATTTTATTTGTTATGAATTTATTGCAGTTAGTTAATTTCTATATTAGTTGTTTTTTTTTTAGGAAAATGAATAGATTAAAGAAGAAATCAAACTACATCCAAGTTTGCCATAGCGATCTCTTCCAAAGCAAAAGGAATGCAATAAAACCAACTCATAACATCATCTGTTACACCCGTACCCTCAAATTGTACGTCAAGTGTTATGTATAGTTAGACTAAAGTATCGAATCAAGACAAATTTTGTACTCGGTCAAAGAGCGACAATTTTTAAATTTTAATGGCATTCAAAATGAATAAAATATTGAGAATAAAAGGGATATGAATTTGGAATGAAGTAAAGGATAAAAAAAATTAGATGTTAGTAAGAGATGAGGACTCAATTGAAACAAATGATTGGTTTAGATTGATGCAATTAGAAGCTTGAGGTTTTATAGGTAACAAAACCATTTCATTAAGGGTATAAATGGATATTTTGTAATTTGATATATCCATCGTGGACTTTAGTGGTAGCCATAGATGATAAGAAAAGAGAGAAAGAGAAAAAAAAAGGGAAGAAAAGAAGAGGGAAGAAGAGAGAACAAGACATGGTTCTCTAATTTTAGGCTAGATTTTCAAGTGAAATTTGATGATCCAAAGACCTTTTAGGTTGTAATCTTTATCCTAGAAGCCCTTGGTGATTGAATTGGTAAGTAATTTTATTGTTTTGGTTGAATTGAGTTAGGGTTTGTAAGATGAAAAATTTGGGTTCTAAGTGTCTGGTTTTTCAGTCTCAGTAATTCGATTATATCTTGAGCTAGAAAAGCTCCAATTAAGTGTTATTTGATGATCTGGAAACTTTGAAGAGTTATCTAAAACTTTTCCTTTTTTAGCTTGATCAGATTCGGTTCTATTTTAGGGTAATAAGAGAAAACTTTTTATTGCTTAGTCTGTTAGTTTCTTTGAGTTGGTTATAATTCATTATATATAACTATATTTGTGGGTGTCCAATTGATGTGAAATTTTATAGCATGTTCTAGACATATAGATATAAGATTTATTAAAATTATAGGTCAAAATTCCTTTTCTATAAGTCCCAGCAAATTTTCAAATTGAGCTCTGAAAGCAGTCATTTTGATTATGTGAACAAGGTTTACAGAGTTCATGAGTTACAACTAGTCTGGATATTTCTCATATATCTTGAGCTAGGAAGCTTAAAATTGAGTTTGGTTTGTTTTTAAAGAAACTTGAGGGAATTTCCTATAACTTCGTAGTTTTGATCAAGAGATGATTATGTCTGTATAGTGGTCTAAAGAACCTGTACTTTTCATTGCTCAATCTATCATAGTAATTAAGCTGGTTGTAATATGACCTCTATAACTCCATTTGTGGTTATTTAATGGAAGTGAAATTTTTACTGAAGGTACTAGACATATATATATAAAGCTTTTTAAAATTTCAGGTTAAAATTCATTTTCTACAGGTTAAAACAATTTTTCTAAGTTAGGCCTGAAAACAACCCTTTTAGAGTTAATGGAGTTAATTTGTAGAATTAAATTAATTTGCATATTTTGCATATAGTTTGGGGGCTGCATGATTAGATCAGTACATGGGTTGTTATGTTGATGATTTATAAATAAATTTCATGCTTTAGATGCTGCAAAAGGCAAGGAAAGTGGAGGTGAAAACTAAACAATTTGGTGAATTGATTGGGTGTGTTTTATAGGCTGTTTTGGTGAGTAGATGTTCAAGCCCTTTGAATCTTTTTATATCAGAAACAAAATGAGCTTTTTGGTGTTCTTTCATTAAATTGAATTGATATATTTGAGTTTTTTTTAATTAGCTTGTTGATACTCAAATTACTTGTTTAAGTTTCAAGCTTTGAAACTCTAATGGTTTTAAGTTTGCAAGTTAAAGGCATTACTGTAATATTCTTTGTTTTGAAATCTGATTTGAGAATATTTTAGTTACTTAATGATCTAATTGCGTTTATAATTGACCTGGTTTCATTGCTTGGAATTATGAAAAGAGATTATTGGATTTTGGAATGCTTTGTGGAAGTAAAATGTGATAACAATATTTTAATTGATTATTAATGGAAATGGCATTTGGTTTTGTGTATTACCACCCTATATGAGTTGTTGAATGTGCTGAGATGATATATGCACATTTGACATTGTGTTAGTTGTTATTGTACAATAGACAATAGGGTACTTGATTGCAGGACGGTGAAGGGAGAAGGGTCATTTCGTGCTAATGTAGTCAAAGGGTTAGCCATTAAGTGTACCTAGAGATTGAGTTTGTGATGGCCTATATGTTATGGCCGGGTTGTGATGCTTGTTACAGGGATGGTTAATACAATGAAAGGTTACATTAATTTTTGCAAAGAACGTATTTTAATTGATTAAGCTTTAAATATGTTTTAAAGCAAAATTGGATTTGATGTTTCAAATGAATTATAATTTGGTTATGAATACTCAAGTATTTTGTATTTAAGGTGTTTATTATGTTTAATCAAGATAAATTGTTTTATGCTTTTAATATCTATTCACTAAGTATTTCTGTACTTATTTTTCTCTATTTTCAAAATCTTTCCAGATAGCAGGGCTTGATAGTGAACCCATGACCCAAGGGTGTTGTATAGATATATTATTAAGGTCGGCCTAACAACTTTGCTATGGTGTTTGTAGACGGCGGGGTTTAGCGCGCGCCCAAGTTTCTTGCAACCGCGACACTGTTTAAGCTCAAGGCTTTAGGGAACACACTACTATATCATATAGACATAGCATGGAGATGATGGAGTCGCCACCTAGGGTAATAACTGGGACAAAATCGGAGGTGGTACTCGATTCTCTAAAAGAAAGCTAGCACCACAACCAGGAAATTCTGGATTCGGAATACTAACTTCTCTTAGTCT
>CATIWK010106467.1:0-35475 GCA_949634005.1 Mallotus japonicus
ACTACACACATGTACTAAACTAGAATCAACACTAATATCTCTATTTTATTGAATACACAAGTAATAAGAATGGTTTTGATTAAAAAAAAAACTGCAATAAATCTCACAAATAGCATGAAAATTTATGTATAGATCAAATGAGCTTTAATCAACAAATTTGACATATAGAGCATGAACATCTTTGGCGTTCATAATATTAATTACTATATCTATGAAACCTTACAAATATAAATTTAGCTTTGATACATAATTACTTGAATATAAAAATTAAAATTGAAAATTGAAAATTAGGACAATGAGTTTTTATCACCGAAAAACAACATATATAATTTTTTAAAATGTTTCAACACATCTATACTATAATAAGAATATATGAAAATAAAAATTTTATAAACACTAATAACCATAAAATCGAAAGCAAATACTTAACAAATAGAAAAAAGATTGAACTTACCATTATTTTGAAAAATAAAAACTCACGAGAATCCGATACTTGAATTTCTATGCAACAGTTCTATTTCGAGCCGATAAATGCTAAAACTTAAGTTAAAATGAAATGATTAGAGAACAAATGAAATTATATTAATATAAAATTAAGTATGAAATTGATAGACGAATAAAAGTTCTTTACCACTAATAGTTTATTGAATTTATAAGAGGAAAAAATTTAATATCTTCAAAATAATAAACAGTTAAAATAAACGTGCCGATAATATATTTACTATATAAAACAATTACTTTTAAAACTCATAAAATTATGTTGCACTAACCCTAAGTTTTAGAAAATGTGTTAGATTTGCTTCAAAAAAAAGAAAATGTGTTAGATTAGACATAGTTTTAATCCTAAATGATGCAAATGACAAGGCTAATTTTGTAAACATTCTAAATGATCAAGACCTAATAGTAATTATTGAGATTCTAGGTGTCAGTTTAGCAATAAGAAAAAATTAGAGGTATTAAAAAAAGAAAAATCAAGAGAGGTAAAAAAAATTACACTATTGTTGGTCATTAAATTGATAGTTATCTTTAAACAGGGAAACGGCCAAAAGGGGTCTGTGGGTCCCACTTTTTTTCCACCAGCCGTTTTATTTTTTCCTTACCTTACAGTGGCCCCAATGGATAGCCTAGCCGTTTCAAAGTCTTAAGGACCCCCCTGACACGTAGGAACCATGCAGGTGACCTCAGCAGCCGCGGGGAGCCTGTCTGGAGCCCATCTGTAATTACACGTGTCAAGCAGTGATTATGCCAGTGACATAAAATCTTCTATGATGCGTGACCTTATCGTTGCCCATGTATGTATCATCTCTCTTTTTTTTTTTCTTCTTTTAACTAATAATCTTTTAACCAAAAAAAAAAAAAAAAAGGAGAAAACAAAAAGGTCAAACGGAAGATAAACAGTTCGAGTCCGAGAAAAAGAGAGAGAAGAGATATGGCTACAAAAGTCGAGTCCCCAGAAGCTCCTAAAAAAAAAGAAGCTCCTAAAACGTCGTCGAATGCGAAGGTAAAGATCCTTAATCATCTCGCAACCTACTTTGATTTTCAAAGATTATTGTTTTAGGGTGTTGGTTCTTGTCGATAACACGCAAGAAAGTCAGGAAAAAGGATCCAGCTTTTTTTTTTATTATTTTTATTGTTTTTTAAGCTGTTCTTGAGCAGTTTCTTTGTTCGTTCTTGGATTTTCTTGGTAACCAAACACTCGTTACTTAGATTTACGTTTTGGGTTCGTGTTTTTTTATTTAAATTTGTGTTCTTTAAATTTAAATTAGATCTTGATATACTCGTTGATTTATTTTTATTTGATTTTTTATTATGATCGAGGTTAAGATTAGTTTGTAGATGTAGATGATAGGTTGTGTTTTGCTTTGTGTATGTCATGCTAATATTGGACGTAGCTCAAGATTTCTTTCAGTTAAATTATGATTGTCAAAAGTGGTCCACCTTGCAGGGTTAGATGTTCAGGACACGATATGAATTCTAAACTTTACATTCTGATTGTTGAAAGTGGTACGTAGATATATTCGGAAAACCATGTGAATTCTGAACTTTAGGGTTTCGATTTATTAACATAGCTATAAATTTCGTGTTAAAATAGGGTTGGTTATGTGTTTATATCATTTCAATAGGTGGGCTGTGTTTGCTCTTAGAGTGTGGGATCATTTTTCATAATTTGCCACCCAATCCATGGGTTATCACTTCAACATTGTCTCCAAAGTGTATTAAGCTAAGCTACAATGGGAGCAAGATTGTATTAGTAGAAGGGAATAAATACATGATTAAGGCTGCTATATCTCACAAATATGTATTATTTTCTTCTTTAATTCCAAGTATTAAATTAAACTTGTATAAGTAGCAGCTCTGCTTTTGCTTCAAATGATTGTTATTAACTTATTGCCTTCCCATTATATTTTTGTCTAGTGAGGAAATGGGAAAGAGAGAGATGCTAAATTTATTATTTAATTATTGTGATGACAGAATTCACGTGGGTCTGTTGATACGTATGCTGCACAGTGTGAAAAATGCATGAAATGGAGAGTGATTGCAACTCAAGAAGAGTACGAGGAAATTCGAAGCAAGATCGTAGATAATCCCTTTGTTTGTGACAGAAAACCTGGTGCATCGTGTGATGATCCTGCTGACATTGAGTGCAATTCGACTCGAACTTGGGTCATTGACAAGCCAGGCATCCCGAAGACCCCAGTGGGTTTTAAGAGGAGTTTGGTTCTCAGACGAGATTTTTCCAAAATGGATGCCTACTATATCACCCCCACAGGAAAGAAACTAAGAACGAAGAATGAAATTGCGGCATTTTTAGAAGCAAATCCAAAGTACAAAGGTGTATCAATTGAGGACTTCAACTTCGCTTCTCCTAAGGTAATGGAAGAAACTGTCCCTGAAGATGTGAAGAAGGCTAATGCTAGTGGTAGCAGTAAAAAACTCAAGGCATCGAAGGATGCAGCTTGAGCTGGAGCTGGTATGTCGCTGAGCTGTTTCTAAGGTGAACTTGGCATACGGTGTTGTATTTTTAGGAGATAAGTATGATGAGCATTTCATGATCATTTACTTATATGTGCGGATTTTCTTGAGTCAATACATTTTGCAGACGATGGTAGAACTATGGGATAGCTGTAAGAATAACATTTATTTAACAACTAGGTTGATGGCTTTTACCATTGATTGTATTGACTATTTTTCTAAACGCTGGATATACTATTTGCTATGTTTGAAACTCATCTCTATATACATGAATGAGATCTGAGGAATGAGAGCACAGTTTTGAAGGAATTATTATTATGCTCTTATTGCACATGGATTGATTGATACTTGCCCCTCAACCACAGATGATATGGTAGGTGCAAATCATTGTAAGCAACAATGTGCGCATACATCTTAAATCGCCTTTAAAGGGGTAAGATTTATTTTGCCAGGTAAATTTTGCTAGAAAAAAAATTTCATTTCATTGAATGTTATGGTACATACATGCTTCTTCCTGAATTATCATGAAATGTTCTGTACAAATTGTGTAACTAAGAATTATATGTACAGTACCAAGCTAAAATAAAATTAGCAGAGACGTGTTTGAACGGTCCTCAGCTGTTAGATCAAATGTGACTGACAGGGATCCTCTATAGAAATCATGTGACTGAGGTTTCATAGTTTTTCAGTACCGCAAAAAGAATTATGTATACATTTCAGAGTAACTCAAGTCGAATCTAATACTTGGCCTTTACACTAGTCCGGTTTCGTATATTCGAGCAACATATGTGGTGATCTGTAAATTTTTACAAGCGTCCAGTAAAGGACCTCTTCAATTCCATGCTCATCTTCTGCTCTTGCAGCATATATATCTTCACAAATGGCTATCAACCTACATCATGTAATAGTTTCCATGAATACAAGCAGGAGAAAACGAGTGCAACATGAAGATTCAGCGTTCATAGTTTTTGCTTTTGATGTTATGCTAAAGCAAGGTAGTGCGCCCAGTTAAGCTTATTTTTTTATGTTACTCAATTTCTATAGCAAAAATTTCCATTCGAATCACAAAAATGTAGTATAGTTTCTTCCCTCCTAAAAGAGGGGCTGTGTTAAGGAAAGTTCGTGTTCCTTTTAGGAGGTAAAAGATGCGCTGCAAAAATTTGTCAATATATTTTATTATAATCATGCACCATTGTCTGCAAAAAAAAAAAAAAGCTCCAAATAAAAGATGTATTACCTGTCGCAAGAAGGTAGATTTTCATATGGTATTCTCATTCTTAGGTCTGAGCATTGAAGTCTGATAAAACGGCCTACAGCAAGCACAAAAGTTATATAAAGGCCCCAAATGCTGAACTTGCTGATTGTGTCACCTAGAATACCCTCTGCAACAACAATTTCAGCAAGATAGTATTACCATAAAATGAAATCCATTTCACCGATTATCACATCTATTGAAAGAGTTGCTTGTGAAACTTACGTGGTGGAGTTTCCTCAGACATTATAATGGCCATGGGTCCTGCCAAACCTCCACAGCCTCGGACGTCGGATGAATTGATATTATGAAATGACCACCAGCTAAAATTTCCACGATTCATGATGAGGTCTGCACTGACTGCACTTACCTGCAAATTTGTTGTTTGTTTTACTAGTGTTTTCAAAAGAAATAATAATAACAAAGCCGCTGCATAGGAAAGACATTATTGATCTTACAACGGCTAGACTCCCCCTTTGAGATACAATCATATGAAAGATGTAACCTCATGCACCATAGATCTTACAACGCCATTTTTAAATCATCATCAAGATAGTTATTGAAAGAACAAAAATGCCTGATTGCTCTCTAGAGCTTGCAATACGAAAGGCCTCATGCACTAGCTAGACCAACCATTATGTACCAATTCAATAATAAATTAACATTCCAATTAGTGAAACTAATAGCTCAATATAGCATTTGAATATCTCAATTTATTAAAGAAATCATCTAAAGAAGCATCAGAAGCACTTCAACAATTACTTTCAGCGGTAGCAATGAACATTTAATAATTATTATGATAGCAAAAAACAGAACAAGACCACAAACCAACAAATGGTGAAATATGGAAAACAGATTCATTTCAAAGCAGCACACAAACAGGCACACACACGCAAAAGGTCTAAGATTGACAGAATGAAGAAAACTAGATAGAAGTGTAAGATACCTCTTGCTCCAGAGGCCTGCCATCACCAGAACCAGTAGCACGCAAGTATCTTGGATAGAGATTATGCAACCTAAAGCTGTTTGTAGAACCATTAAGAACTTTCTGGATGTCTGATCGTTTTGGAAGATCCACAGGATCCATATATTTCTCATATTTCACAACTTCCTTGCCCTTTGGCCTATCCCTGGTTAGTACCCAAATAAAAATAATATCCAAATCCAAATCCCAGTCAAGGGACTGGATAAATCTCATCTGAACCACATCAGGGACAAGCCACAGCATACTTGCATCTGCTTGGCAGCATATCAACTGAATATCATTCTTATTATAAATATCCAAATAATGAAGGGGATCTAGATCAACATCCGAATTGACATTGTCCCATGGGAGTTTTTCACAAAGAGTGGTTTGATATAATGTTAACCTGCCACCCACTGTCTTTATATCAAGCTGAACACTTGCATCTTTAATGGGGTTTGCAGTATTTGTTGGGTTGCCACTGCTATATATCTGCAAGGAGAGAGAAGACATTTCATGATGCACTATATATTTTACATTGCAGTACAGACGAGTGCACATACACATATATGGCAAAGCCCTAATTTTTTTTCCCCAGATAACAACAGCATCAATAAAGCAACTAGTTATTGTTCTATCTTCAAAAATTCACCAAGGCACATTGGAAACTAATCATGTATTACAATTTTCTTACCAGCATAGGAGCCCATATAACACAGATCAATATGAAGAACAGGCACATCCCATTGCAACATTTGGTACATATTGTTTGTCTCTCTCCTGGTTTGTGTGTAGCTCTATTCAAGACATTATCACATTTAACAAGGTATAGACTTGCATGTATGTCCTCCAGCTAAAAGAAAAAGCTATTCGTCAGTCCTAAGAATGAGATTGCAATAGGTGAAAAGCAGCTACTGAGAATAAAGTCTGAGACAAGATAACAATAGTGACTGGATCAATGAAAATAAAACAGAAAATAAATAGAAAAATGACCAAATGAGAATAATACTAATGGATGCAACTTCATATAGAATCATGAGAACAAGAGGAACTCCATATCAAGTTATAACAATAATTAAAAAAATTCAAATGGTAATCCATTTTAAGCAGTACTTTAAAAGTGCATATTTTCCAGTGACAAACATATTTTCTAAAAAGACGTACCTTTATAATGAATCTATTTTCTCTAAGAAGGGAAGTGCTAAAACACAAACAACAATAGTAATATCATCAATGACAACAATGATAATTCACAAACATCACAATTATATTTAGGGGAGAGAAATACTATTGCCACTGCCAGTTCATGGAAAGCAAGATAAACAATGATTCTAAAATATTCTCAAATTACCTTCAGCCAGTCATACATCGTCAAAGATGTGGTTGTACATGACCAGTCCAGCACACATCGCAATTCATAAAGGAATGGCAAAGCACGATAGAGTCTATAGCCTAAATAATTAATACGCGATACTTGGCTTGTTAGAAACTGTTGATACAATGTGCTCTTATGAGGAATCCCATAGCGGATTTGTATCGCCTGAAGTGCCAGAGAGATTGCTTTTGCAAGAAATATAGCACGAAGCGCTAGCCCTGTAGCATGTTCTTGGGGAGGTTCCAACTGCCAAGCATACACTGTGACTGAATATGTGAAGAGGATGAGGTTGAAAATATAAAAGATGACTTTTCCAGTGGCAAATGAACACAGGTAAATTATGCGATCAAGGACGATTAAGAAAAAGATAACCTGCATGTACAAAGCCCTTGAAACAGTTAAAAACAAAGATAAAACAGGAAATCAGGAGAATGAAAATTCTGCTGTCACACATTAGCAAGCCAGATAAAAAAAATAAAAAGTTGCAAAATGTACTCAGAATTAAGTAATCGTCTCTCTCTCTCTGTGTGCTTTAATGAAGTCAAAAGAATGTGTTATACACATCATCACTGGAAAATAGCTTGTCTCACTTTAAAGTGTGCAAAATCTGTTTTAAAGTTTTCTCAAGGGAGGCACCAGCTAATTAATGACATGGGCTCAAGACATGGAAATATTATATGATTAATAGATATTGACTTGGTCATATCTCTAGTCATATGTTCTCAATCATTATTTTGAGCTTCATGCATTTTCTAAATTACAGTGCACAGTGAAAAACAAAACAAGGTAGCAGTAGAAACTTACCATCAAGATAAACACAAACTCTATTGGAAACTGATCTTCAAGCTGATACACATCTAGAAATTCACTTCTATGCTTAATGACAGATTGGTAGAACATTGCAACTAAGAAGAATACACTCAAATCTGCACCAAAAATATAGGCATACAGATCAATTTCTCTTTTGCCTCCCCCAATGACAGAGACAATAGGGTAGGGAAACCCAATCTCTTCAGCGAACCCATCATCTTTGGCTTTAAGAATCTCCCTTGCCACATCAGCTGCTGGAGTCAATGACTTGTACCATTCTGCTGATGTGCAGCTTGTCAAAGGCGAGGCATATACCACCTCAAAAACAACCAATGCCATGTTTGGGTTTTCTTCACTTCTTTCAATGCTTTGGACATGAATTCTACTAGCAAATGGACAATGACTCGGGCTTTTCTCTTTGCATCTCTCATCATGAACGATTTTCAGCAATTGGTTTATACCAGACTCAATTCTCTCTGGCTGAATTCCATCTTCTGGCCACGATTGCACATCCATTGACACCTGTATAAAATATGGAGGTGACTCTGCCCCCTGTGTCAATGATTTCCAATATCTAAAGATGCTTCTGATTATCAACTTTACCATGCTTGTTATTACATGTAGCAATTCCTCTGCCTTTTTGCCCCAGCTATAATCCATATGAACCTCTTCTCCTTGCAGAGAACTTCTTCTATAAAACTTACTGCCCATAGATGGCATCCATTCACCATCTTTTGCAGTTATAGAGCTCTGTAGGAGGGTAAATAGGTAGACAAGGAACAAAGGCAATGAACTGATAACAAAGGATGAGCCGATTTTATGCGCAGGAAATCCCAAGTCGCGCAGTAGGACCGGATCAATTGTCAACCCACAATGTTGGATGATAATTTGGTACAGATACTCGAGCAAAATGTACACTTCAGTGTAAATCAGCATGACAACCCAGAAGATGTAACTTGGGCCAGTGTTTACACATAAAGCATACAAGAAGAGAGCTGCAAGATACACCATGGAGAGCAAACTAAAATTCCAAAGAAACACAATAATAAAACAACAATAACATACAATATCAGTATTGGACTGCATTTGGGACCACACATGTCGGAAGATCCTTCCTATCTGCAGACTTGTAGCATCAGAACTCATATCCGACTGCAGAGAAGTTGAACGGTCCAATTCCAAATTTACATGCTTATTCTTCGGGCTCTCCATCCCATCATGTACCCCATTTTCAGAAAAGTGCTCACTTGTATCTGAATCTTCTGGGATGTTCAAGAAGCTCACAAGGTTGTTGACTGCTTGATTTCCAATAGACTGCACTTGGGAAACGCCATCTCCTATAAGCTGAACTGCAGACTTCAAAGCATTTTCCTTTGATTGGCCTCCTTTTTTCCCAGAATCAAAATTTATGCTATCAGTTGACTCTTGTCTGATCTCAGTGATTTCACAAATAGGAGACTCTGAAGGATATTTTGGAGACATTTCTCTTCCTAGGTTTTCTGTATTCAAACTAACTGGAGATTCATTCATTTCAAAAGGAAATTCTGAATCCTCATTATTTATCTGCTCTTGTTTCCTGAGGATTCCTTCAACTTTCTCAGGGCTATCAGAAGCCCTTTTAGAAGTATAAGAAGTGCTTCTCCTTTTCCTTAGGCCTTGTCTGTCAGGGGAAGTGTCATCACAGTTAGTAGTTGAGTTGACGCTGTGAAGCTGAATTTGCAAGTTGAGCATCTCAGATTTCATCTTCTCCACTTGCAAGTTACGCTGGCGTTTTTTTTCCTCAGATTCACGAATATGTTGCAACTGTGCAGTTTTCCATGCAGCTTTCTTCTCTTGCTCACGGACAATGGCACCAATTTGCTCTGCTTCAAGATATCGTGACACATAATCAAATTCACTAGAGGAGAACATATAGGACTGCAGCGATACCAGCATAAATATGATAATTTCAACAAGTGCAGATCTTGCAGTAATTCGAAAACCATAGTCATACTTATAAAATCCAATCATCTCATATATGTAACCAATTGTCTCACACTTCCCAGAACTAAATGCACCCACAAATGGAGATTGATAGGCAAGAGACAGAACAATGAGAGCAAAGTTGTATATGCGCAAGAGTCTGAATATCTTGTTCTTCTTCTTCAGAATTACAAGTCTCATCCGAAAAAAAACCAGAGCAAATGCAAGATAACCCAGGTGCAGAATGTCATACTCCAGTGTTCCAGTAATCAGTATCAAGGAAAGCACGAGATCCAATAGATGACAATAGCAGTAAAGTCTCATGTAGTCAAGAAAAGTCCACATGCTTTTAGTTTCAAAGGAGAGATCCTTCCAAAGAAATGTATTTTTACGTTGAGACATCATTTGGCGGTATGTTGATGAGGTTGAGAGACTGGACAGGCGATCAGCACGGAGTTTGAAACAGGCGAACATAAAGACCACAAAATAGTTGGCAAGAATGCGTGAATCATCCACGATTAGTCCTACAGAAAATATGGTGCTTTTAATTAACTTATGTAAATGATGCATTTAACAATAGAAAGCCCTATAGATAATCTTCCAATATATGTTTTCAATATGGCAAGGAGATTAAAGTAAGCTGAATGATTAAATAATTTGAGCCTCTGGACAAGAATAAAGGCCTTTTTGAAGTAAATGTTCAGACAGACTATTTTGAGAAGCTGCCAACTTCATAAGGAATGGAAAGAAACAATAAACACATTTAAGTATGCTGCATTATTTCTAAAGAAACAAGTGTAAAATGACAGAGTGTGAATACCCAGCCAACAGTTCCTGCAATAGTGAAAATAAAGAGCTGAGCTGTTCCAGCAGTCGTGACAAAATATATCAGGCTCAGTTGCAGCTTGCTGATTCAAAGGAAAGATACTCTTCCAGATGGCAAAGTACTCCAGGATGAGAATAGAGGCAAACAAGGTGACAACTATGGGCCACAGCTTCCGTATGATATGGCGATTTACAAGAATACAAGCAGCAAGCAATGCAATAAATAGCATCGAGATGGCATTCAACAAAATAAAGCTGGCAAGAAGCAATGCAATCATGTTTATTTCAAGGCCAAAGAGGTTAAAAATATTCTCCATCCAAAACTTCAAATATAATTTCAAGAGGGCCTTCTGCGTTTCAAATCTTTCCTTTTTCAATGCAAGAATCCTCTTCTTATTCCACTTATGACTCTCCTTGGTGCTTCCCCAGATATATCCAAAAGAAAATATTCTGGTGCCACCGCCCACAGAACCGCCTGTTTTATTGGAAAGAATATTAGGTGGTTGA
Organism: Mallotus japonicus; assembly: GCA_949634005.1. Classification (NCBI taxonomy): domain Eukaryota; kingdom Viridiplantae; phylum Streptophyta; class Magnoliopsida; order Malpighiales; family Euphorbiaceae; genus Mallotus; species Mallotus japonicus. The sequence goes on from CATIWK010106467.1 coordinate 10,669, forward strand.
GTAAGACTAGATGTGAAAGAGAACGTGCTTGTAGCTGTGCCTGTTTCTTTTTTTACAGACAGCACATCATACTCTGATGGTGCCTTATTTTCATCAATGGTTACAGAACCATTTGGAATTTCATTTTCATCTGAAACAAACAATGGACAAGGCTCTTCCCACTTTCCTTTATCTCGAAAAGCATTTGGCATTTTCTCCAACCAATGGAAAACATTGTACTGAAGAGTGCAAGCAGCAATTACTAGCACTTTTCCCCTCAATCCTGACTCTAGCCCCCAAAAACCTGGCTCATATGCACGGAAACCCAAGAAAAGGGAAAGCTCAGAGTGCTTTTGTCCAGGAAACATTCCAGTCTGTCTACCCCACATCTGGAATAAATACTCAGATGTCACTAACAGTCCCGTGTACAACAGGAATGATTTGGATGGTATTCGAGAAAGTTTGGGTAAAGTTGAACACATTACAAGGCCGAGTAAATATACAAAACCAAATGCACTAACAGGAGACAAAGAAGCATAGAATAATGCAATAAACAAGATCTTCTGACTGTGCCAAATTAGAAACCTCTTGATGAAACCAAATACCCCAGAATCCAATGGGTCAGAATCGTTGGACCTGTTATACTTGCTCTGTCTCCTCTCGTAGCTATAAAGTTGCATCACTATCAAGATAGCCAGAGATTCCCAAACATTTTTCAATAATGAAGCCTCTGTGTTGTAGCCCAAATAAAAGTACAGATCTATGAACCTGGACAGCCACATCTCAAAGAGGGGAAAACTGCTCAAGCCATAGATGGAGACAAAAACTATGATTGCATATGCTTTTAAAGGGAACCACAAACGCCTTTTTGTTTTTTCAACAAGTTGCCTTCCAATTATCCAAACAAGGAGCAGGAATATATACCCAAATGATATGTAATTGGGTGTTACCAGGTATACTGCAAGAAGAATAGTTAGAAAAGCAATGTAGGTTCCACATGATCGATACACGGATAGAAACTTCTGCCCAACTGCACCAAGGAACGCTGCTATCCTACTCTCTGAAAAACAGACAAGAAAAAAAAAATGTTTACTAGATTTAAAAGTAGTATGGCACAAGCAAATCGCAAGCTCATCCAAACAAGGTAATGAGATATAGATGAATTTATACCATACGAATGATAATCATGGCTGTATTTGGCTGTTGGCGAGGCATATACTGACAATAGGACTGATTTACTCAGACCTGCTTTCAAGATGCTAAATCCAACAGGAGGGCTTGGAGTGTGCTGTACAATTGCGGAGAATGAAAATAACATCTCAAAACCATGGTTATGAATAGCACAGAAGCAAGCAAGCAGCGCTATCTCTAAAAACTCCCACGAACTATCTTGTTTAAGAAGACCTGCACCAATTCCAACACAATCATTTCATATGTAATTGTTTCTGTTAACTGGTTAGAGTTGTATGAATTTGATAACTGACATACAATTATATATCAGATTGTGCAAAGAAACCAATTAAACAAATGCCAACCTAACTGCAGCAAAACTTCCACAGTTGAAGAACCTGTTTGCTCCAAAGCGTGAGAGATTAAATCAATTTGAAGAATGTACAAGATTGCAAAGTGAGCTTCACATAGAAGAATCAGGGATTGTCGTATCTTTCTGCTGATGTCGTGGCTCAGAAGATATATCAAGAAGAATATCACTGAAGCATAGGTCAGAACAACACAATAATTAGAAAATTGGACAAGTTACATTTATGACAAATTGCCACATGCTGAACATGCTCAAATGCATATTAAATGCATATTTGAATGATGTGTCTTAAGATTACACGAATTTACAGTAAAGTTGTACAAAGTTTTTCTTTTATAGACTCACTGTAAATAGCATGGATAAAACCGGGATTCATGGCAATGAGGAAAATAAGTGCCAGCATAATGGCCCGAGAACATTTTCGCAGTCCCCATGCAATTGTAGCCACAATCAACACCTTGGTATCTTCTTCAACTGTAATGAAAGAACATGATGACAAAATTACATAGACGAAGTGTTATTCTGATAAGTTAATATTACTGGATTTAATGCTGGAACATGTTAAGGATGAAAGCATTCCAAAGCAGTGGACTTTTGAACAAAAACAATCATAAGAAAATGGTTGATCTATTAGTGATTTCAGAGATGAAACATGAAAAGTGAATCAATAATGCGAGCTTAAATATCCAATTAACAGAATTTAGAATAATCTCAAGCAAATTCCTCTTTAATATTTCTTTATTGGTTTCAGAAGCACAAAAGGGATTGCACATACAGAAAATAAAGTATATATTTATGAACTTAATAAGAGAAAATAAAGCAATGCAGCTCAAGTTAAAGCAATAGGTAGAGAATCAATAAGTAGAGGACAGAAATAGAAAACAATATAAACTGGTATATAGTACTTTTATGGCTTGCCTATCACCAAGCCTGACATAGACAAACTGGTGGAGAATCAATACCCTTTTAAAATAACAAGATGGAATAAAGATAGTAAAGAAGAAAAGTATTAAAATAAAAATAAAGAACACAAAATCTAGATATAGCAGGACTCAATTAATCAGCAAGTGTTCATCATAATTACTTGGTTACAGTTAAAGTGTTCATTTCATTACCTTCTACAGAGGAGTTTTCATTTGAAGGGCGATTGTTCTCATCGGATACATAGAGAAAAACACAGTTATTCACAAGATTTCCCAGAGCAACCAAAATGCCAAGAAAAAATTGCGCAAGCAAAAAGAATCCAGGAATGGGATAGTGCCACAATCCAACCATCTCCCAAATTTTCATATCCTGCATGCAAACCCAAAATAACTCCAGAAATTCTAAATCATCATTACAGGCAACGTTAAAGTTGGAAGAGATGAATACCTTCCCAAGCTTCCTGGTCAAGAGTGAAAAAGCTACGTTGAATATATAAGTGCTAATTGCCCAAAATAGAATGAAGACAAGAAGCAGTCCATTCAACCGGTGCATACGGAATACAGAAGGGAAGGCATAAATAATGTAGCCTACATATGCAAGCAACCCAAATGCGCATATGCTGGAAAAATGAAAACTCCAGTACGACAGCGCAAACAAGGAGACCTATGAAATAGAGTACAACAAGGCAAGCAATTTAATATAGATGAATTCAAATGGAAGGAATATTAAAATCATTAACAAACTTCACGATATGATTAAAAAAGTTCATATGGAATATAGGATAATGAAGAACAGGAAAATGGATACAATTTTCCAGTTATAAGTTTAGTTGACCAATAATTTGCTATAATGTTTCAAATCCATTAGTAGAGCCAAAAAGAAATTACCCAATCACAAATTTGGAATTTAATATTTTATTGCATTTTTATTACATTGAAAGAAATTGCAAAATGATTGTGGCCCTAATAACTGACCTTCCAGTGGACATCTTATTAAGGCCTCCAAGTTTAAACCTTTTCTTCCATGATTCCATCCAATAATTATAACATAATCGTGAAATGGACTAATTTAGAAAGAATGGAATAACATGTAGTTTATGAATATGTACCGGGAAGCCGTACGTGAAAAAGTTGATACTAAAGGTCCGGAAAACTGCTCTCCTTAATAAAACATTGGTATGCCTGACACCAGATCTGCAAATTATTTACCATTTCAGTTGCAAACGAAAAAACTATAAGAAGTTCTTTACATCTAGTTTAATACTCAACTCAGAACACTTGAATAGATTATCAATCAGTCAACTCATGACTCTGCACAGAAGCAAAGTCTCACATATAAAGAAGTAACTATAGTGTTCCATTTGAAAAGTGGTGAGTTATCATTTAAGTTTTGATTAACCTTCAAATTCACAATATTGTATTACATGCAATGGTGTCACAGCATGAAGAGTAAGAACATTGGAAGGAAACAATAAAAGTTGTTTAAGAGAGATAAGTTGCCCCAATCAATGGATGTTCTAAGTATTACCTAGATTCACGAATGAAAAAGGAATGTCTCAAGGGGAGAAGTTGCTCAGTCAAATTACTTTCTCTTGTAGACATAATGAAATCCATTTCCTCCAAATCACGCTTAACAAAGGATAGCTGCATCAGGAGCAGAAGAAGGTATAAAACCAAATCCATGTAGATAACCTTGAGAGGCCACTAGATTAACATTTAAACAATATGAAGAACACACCCACAAATCACTTGAAAACTTCTTAATCCAAATCACAGATGAAATATATCAATAAACAATTATGGGTGAATATTTAATTGTTAAGCAAGCATTTTGACTTGCTAGCACTGATAAATCACATAATTTGGAAAGATATTCACCAAATCGTTGACATTCCAAGCAAACTGCTGCTCCAACCAAATTTTCCATCCAATCTCGTGGAGGGAGGGTAATCAAAAGAAATCCCCAAATACTGTTTGAAAAATTTTCTTTTATGAAGCATATTCACCCTGTAAAATAACGAGGCTACTGGCACCCAATAGAATAATGACTAACTTGCTGATTGAAAGTCCTCCTTTCAAAAAAAAAAAAAAAAAAAACACCAACCATAGGTATAAAGCGAACCTACAAGCCATCATTGTCCAAACACATAAACAGAAAATGAAGCAACAAATATTTCATTTAAATTTCTCAATAGAACTTCTACCCTCTTCGTCAACTAATAACATTGACTCATTCCCCTTATATAGATATCTTCCTACATTTTTACCAATTTTTTCTCAAATTTTGTAAACAGCACCACTCTATCTTAAAAAGGATTTGAAAGAGAAAGACAAGAAGTAGGCATAATCAATCTCATTCAACAATATTGGAAAAAGTATTTAGAAACACCTGATTGCCTCATTGAAAGCTGCACAATTACAGAATATTGAAAAGCTACAGTTAGAAGAAAATTTTTCTTAATACAATTGAAAACATATTAGATAACCTGAATTCCAAATAAGAAGAATATAATCATGCCATATATATGATACTATTATGAATATAATTCTGCTAAGCTCTAAGGGATACATACCATGATGTAGAAAAGGACAAGGGAAACACCAGAACAAATTTCAGGCCACTCTGTCTTTCTAGATATCTTGAAAAGACCAATAAAATCAGCTATCCAGTGAAATAAACTGGGGACTTCTAGAGGAAGCTGATAGACATAAAGCAGGATTATGTTAAAGCCTGCATACAGCTGAAGAGGCCTCCACCACCTTGAAGATCATTATAAATGAGTATTAGACTTTCATAAGACTAGCACGTAAGAATTTATCAAAACTTTTACATTCATTGGGACATGTTGAAGTGCATGTTTAAAAGACAGATATAAAGACAGGGTAAATTGGCTATATATGGACAAAAGAGATCACCTGAAAAGTCCTAGAAAATTGCTCGTCAGAGACCAATCCACAAGACCTGCACAGCTACCAATAAAAAAAGGTAGAGAAATCCATGTGGGATGGCTGATCCCCACACCCAGCTGAATGGCAGGCAATAGCAAGCAGGAAGTGACCCTAAGATGAGATCCTTTAATATAGCAAAACAGAGAAACAATTCAAATCAACAGCTATACTCTTCTAATGCACTTAAAGAAACACAAATTAAGAACATAAAACTTCATCGAATATCTAAAATTGGATAAAATGTAGATAACAAGGATTAGGAAAAAAAAAATGGAATGATGGATAAATTAGGAAAGAAAAATGTACAGAAAAAGATCCACACCAAGAAGAGCTGTCACTAAGAAATGGCCAAAAGATATCACATAATCTTAAAAATAGGATGATGTAAAGAGACAGGGAGGGGAGAGATGCTTATAAATTAGCAAGATATGGAAATGCGCTTCATAGACATGCATGTTAAAACAATATTCCTTGCAAGCTCATGCTTTATTATTTCTTTATAAGCATATTAGCTCAAACCTTAACCATTTTATCAGTGTGTTGAGAATTGAATCATATGCAAAAGTCTTGCATATCCTAATTCCTCAATATTCCCCACTAACAAGTATTTTATGTTTAACTGAAGAATATCTTTTAGAGACAACTTTGCAACTAAAAGTTAAAAAATAAAAGTATGGAGAATACCAAAAAAGATTAAGGAAAGCTTATTAATAAAATAATTAATGATTACAAAGAGTTTGTGCAGCCACTTGAATAACAATTTGGCCTTCAATGTGATCTTTGATGCTCATGGTTATCCAATTTTAACCCCAATATTTAATAAATAATAAAAAAAAACTGAAGTATTGATCTCTGCAAATAGTTTTGATGATCCAAATCAGTTCAGAAGCCCCCAAAAGCATTAAGGAAAATAATTTTGCCTCTGATTCAAACATGAAACAGAACTCAAATAAATCTTCCCCAGGAACACAAAAAAGTTGACCCCCGCTAAATTAAGCACTATCAGTAAAATTAGTTAGCCAAAACTGTATGCTTCAAAAATGATATTCAAATTATAACACTTAATTCTTATTCTAGCCAAATTTCTAATAATAAGTGGAAATCATTTATCCTATAAAACCAAACCAATCAAACGGTTTCAGAAATAAGAGCGTATGTGTCAGACATGCGTCTCATAGAATCAAACCAATTTAACAAGACTGCAGGAAAAGAACATAGAGCTGTAGTGAACTGCTTACTAACCTATCCGTTCAAGAATGGTTAGGAAGTGACCCCAACATGAATCTTGCCATGGAAATAGACCAAACCTATTACCATATATATCAACTAAAGCAACAAAAAATGCTAATAGTTGTACAATCAAAAAATAGATCACAGATGGTGATCTCCAGGATTCAACTCTGTAAAGGCACACCATGAGAAAATGTCAGAAAAATGAAGATACAATGAAAAGGTGAATGAATAACATTTAAAAAAAAAAAAAAAAAAAAAAAAAGAAGCTTACACCATAAAACCAATTAGATGCGCCCATGAAGAGTTTGCTTTACTCCATTTATTTCCCTTAATAGCCCATATAATAAGATAAACAAGTTGAGAAATTATAGCAAGAAGGGAAAACAAAATAACAGGCCACAATAACAAAAATCGCCTCCGAAAACGAAAACCTACAAAAGAAAAAGAAAGAAAGCTATGTCAATAGAATAAAAGTTAAAATATCTTTGATATAACCACAATCTGTTAAATAAGAAGTGGAACAAGCAGTAGTAAAATAACTTGTGAATTTTAATGCATTACTCTCCAATAAAAGATTATGAAATGTATGATTGTTGATGACTAAGATTAGCATCTATATAGTTGCATGCAAAGGCGAAACAAACACTTCAGAATCACGACTACAGCTACCAGGATTAGATATAGCTGCTCTCCATATGCTCTTACCTCATTATCCATGTTATCTTTGTATTATACAAACAAGAAATGGGAAAACTATTAAGAAGTTTATTTGCAGGTTTATGTCACAAAAAACCGCAAGGAAGAGGGCCTTGTGGTTCCAGAGTGCTGCACCTTATGCAATCATCAAACTGAAGTAAAACCCTCCACCTAGTCATCATAATCCTTTACAGCATATAATACATTTGACTACAACATCTGCACTTCAATTAAGTGCTCAGTGACAACTCTCAGCAACAACTGTATCAGGCAAATTCTTTGCGACAGATGCTTTGAAAATTCACTGACAACTATTTTAGACAAAAGTATAGACTTTTTAAAGGATAAAGAGTAGTAAGAGTAATACAATTTACTAAATAATAAAAAAAAAAGCAATGAAACTGGTCGGTCAAAGGAACAGAAAGTGCTGAGCTCACCTAGTTTGGGAGAAGTATACTGAATGAGAAGGAAAGCTATTAAATCAACAAGAGAAATCAAACTCCAGTTGATCAAAGCAGCTGCAACAAAGAGGCAAAACAAATAACAAAAAAGAAAAATCATCAAAATCATTAATTTTCAAAAGCCCTAAATTGAAATCAAACACATCAGAAGAGCAGTAGCTTGTAAGCTACAATTCCAAAAGCAAGCAAGCTGGACTTGCAAGCTTAATTACTAACAATTACTACAATCATGGAGATATTCAAACGTAAATTTCAAAGAAAAGCATCGGTACCTGCTAAGAGAAGTACGGGCAAAACAAATCCAACGAGAAAATTCCCCATTGTTAATAGAAGAATGTTGAGCTTGGTGTCATCACTATCAGCTCCTCGTCGTAATTGCGACGATCCAATTATCGATGAGGCTTTGTTTTTTTTAATTTATTAAAAAAATTAAATTTAATAAACGAATGAAGGTTTTATGAAATGCATTTTCCAGAGATTTTGGTTGGGGTTCGAGGAGGAAGTGGAAACCGGTGAACGGTTTGCTTCCTTACACCTCTTTGTTGTCTTTCAGTCCTTTTTTGCTTTTGCTTCGGAAGACAACAAACAAATACAAATAAAGAGATGTATATGTATTTGCCTTGCCTTAGTTAAAACACTTAGCTAATTAATTAAGTAATTAGCCTCTGCTAATAATCACTATCTTTATTTTTTTTTTTAAAAAGTAATTATTATATCCTCACAATAAAATGTACTTTCTAGTTGCTCCCTCAATATTCTATTTAATATTTTAAAACATAAAATTTAATTTATTTTTATCTAATTTTTTGAAAAAATACTTTCTATTATATAATTTATTAATTTTTAAATTATTTAATTTCTCTATTAATATAAAATTTTAAATTTATATTTTTATATAATTTACCAATAGATATTATAAATAATATCAATAATTATTTCAAATAATTTTAAATAGTTTAAATACAAATTTATATTAAAATAAGAAGAATTATTAGATAATTAATAGATTAAACTATCTCTTTTAAAATAAAAATAAAAATTATAAATTTTGGAAAAGAATAAATATTATAATTTTCATAAAATATTTTTTATTTATTTATTTTTAACTGAATTTATTTATTTATTTGTTTATTTTATCATACATAATTTTTTAGCACCGAATGGTTTTGAAATGTATTCTTCTAAAGAAGATAATAATAATAATAATAATAATGATAATAGAAAAATTCTTTCCAAGTGCAATATTTTCGACTGTCAAATGTAAATAGTAAATATACATATATTTTATTTTTATTAGTTAAATATTTTTCTTTTAAGTAATTATAGTATGAATTAGCATATAATAATAATAATAATGATGTTAATAATGATAATAGAAAAATTCTTTCCAAGTGCAATATTTTTGACCGTCAAATGTAAATAATAAATATATATGTTTTATTTTTATTAATTAAATATTTTACTCTCAATTACTTATAGTATGAATTAGCCAGAATAAGCTTCCAAAAAAAAAAAAAAGAATTAGCAAGAATAGGTAAGAATCTTCCTTAACGAAAAGAATTGGGCCAGATTAGTCCCCAGTCCACTCATTTGAGAAGTCAAATCCGCTGAAGCAAAACGGCAGCGTATGAGAGTTTCTTAATTTGACCATACGTTCATTATCCGAAAACAAACAACTCTGGTCGTTTCTCAGACCACTGGAAACTGATTGAACACACACACACACACACACTCTTCTTATTGTATCTTTTTATTTGTGTGTTTTTTCTGGACAACATGAATTCACTAAGTTCATCTTCTTTCTTTTGCAACTATCACATTAGAAAGCTACCAATAACAAGCACAAGACTCAGATATAGACACAGTTTGTGCAGCACCCAGTTATCCATCAACAACAACAACAACTTCAAAGTAAGAGCCAATGCAAATGAAGTTGACACACAGACAGCAGAGGAACCAGAGCAAGAACAGCTACAACTAGAAGAAAAACCAAATGAAACAAGAAAAGTTTCCTCCTCTTCCCCTCCTTTTGCTGCTCCTGCACTAGACATTGATAAAGACCTCAAAAAGGTAGGTTGGTTGGTGGGTTGGTTTTTTCTTCTTCAAACTCAAATTATTTGATGATTGATTTTATTTATGGTTTATTGGTTTTTTGTAAATTTTATTTGCGTAAACAGGCTGTGCAAAAGACTGCAGCAACCTTTGCCCCAAGGGCTTCCACAGCTACTAAAAATCCTGCTGTGCCAGGGACTGCTTTATACACAGTTTTTGAGGTTCAAGGCTATGTGTCAATGTTGTTAGGCGGAGCTCTCTCTTTCAATCTTATTTTTCCATCAAATGAGCCAGATATTTGGAGACTCATGGGAATGTGGTCCATTTGGATGTTCAGTAAGTCTGTTAATCCTTTAATTTGGTCTGCATGTAATCACCATGTATTATGATTACTATAGTTTGATAAGTTTAAGAAGAGGTCTGCTTAATTAATTGACACAGAGCTAAACAACCCGAATGCTTATTTTATGCAGCAATTCCTTCGTTACGCGCTAGAGACTGCTCCAAGAATGAGAAAGAAGCTCTCAACTATCTATTCCTCCTCATCCCCTTGCTCAATGTTATAATTCCTTTCTTCTTGAAGTCCTTTGCCGTTGTATGGTCTGCAGATACCATAGCCTTCTTTTTAATGTATGCATGGAAGGTACTCTAATTCCTTCAAAAACATTAATATTATTTGTTTTTGCCCCTCAATGGTTCGACAAAGATGATGTATGATATGTTCCTGCAGATGGGATGGCTACAAAGAACAGAGTAAGAACTCACCTTCAGCACTTCCTCTTATTTGATTGGATCAGAGGACTTGGAACAGAGTAAGAATTCACCTTCAGCACTTCCTGTTATTTGATTGGATCAGAGGACTTGGTTTTTGCAAGGTACACTCGGTTCTATTGTCGGAAGTGCTGGTCAAATAAAACATCTGCTCAAGAATAGACCGCAACACGTTATGGACCATGCCCTTTTTTCACTTTCTTTGAACTGATGATACACTATAGTAGACAATGCCCCTTTTTCATTTTCTTTGAACTGATGATACACTACTATTCTTGGGAGTTTCGAGGTTTTGGAAGTTTGATATACTGGGATGGATGGATAACATGTATACTGTACGAGATTCACTGTACTCTAAAAAAACACAAATTCTGCAGGCTATAGATGCAATGTATGCAAGCTCTCTGATTTTACGATTTGGCAACTTGTTACAGTTATTTCTTGATGTGGGCATGATGTGTTGGTGCTGCTACAACCACATGCGCATGGCCTAGGATTTGGGATAACTGGGATTCTCAGTTCGAATAAGCATTGAATTTGCTCAGTTATTTCCTTTCTAAATGTGCATCATTTGAGTCGGTGGGTTAGTTTATGTTCAAAACCATGAGACATCTTTAAGAAAATATTTTCCTCGCATCCAGTGAATTTAATATTAAAGCACAAAAAGAAAGGTATGCTAAATTAACACTGTGTGCACCAAAAAGCCAAGATCTGATTACACAACAAAATTCTGCAAGCATCCAAATCCACAGATTCATGAAATAACACCAGAAAATGGAATGAACATCAAAATTAATAAAATGATTTTTCAAAAAATTTGGGGTACAATAATGAATATGACAGCCAAAATTAAGTCATTTTTCTAAATAAATGCCAAAGCTCAATCACCTAGATCAGCATTCCTGTAGAGAGACGATATTAATACAGAAAAGTAGGAAACTGAGTTTGGCTGATAGTACATTATATATATTTGTACCTATCAGGATCCCTTGACATTTACCTAATACTTTACAAAACCTGAATACCCAGTAGCCAGTGCCACCTAAGGTAGAGCAACTCTCAATCTTCATTCCACCAAAGTCTAGCTGTAAAACAGGTCCCAATCTTGCTAAAAATTAACAATGATGCAGATGCAAATAAAGCCTACAGGCAACATAAAATAAGAAATACAAGCATCCAATCATAAGTCATAAAAAAAATCTAGCTAATAATGACTGCATTATCAAGCACTCAAAAGCACTTGTTTTCCATCAGTTCACCTCTAAAGAATTTACTAGGGCAATGAAATTAACATGGTTTGCACACACTTTGCGAGGCAAGTAATCAAGGTTTGTTGCTTTTAAGATCAGATATAAGTACTGGCCAGTGAAAGCAAAATAAATAGAACTGAAAATGTTTGTAAGAATCAAATTCTAATTCATTATACATGAACATACAAAAGAATATATACTCAAATGCTTTAAATTGCTTCAAAGAAAGATTACTTACCTCCAAAATTGCACCTACTCTACATGGGGATCCATTTCACAAAGACAAGATTCTCCGTAGTAGACTGTTGTCTAAACCTGACTCATTCACTATACGTCCTCGTCTTCACTGTCATCATAATAGTCAGAATCTGACTCGTCATTCCTTGGTTCCATGAGAGTGTTCATGTCAAATGATGGCATTTCCATCTCCTCCATATCAATGGTGTCGTAATCCATTCTTTGCTCAAACTTCTCATCAGAACAATTAAGAAGCCATGAAAGTGAACATTTCAACCCCTTCTTTGCAACTATTTGATGTCTTGGCTTTATGGTAGACTCAAGACCATATGTAAAGAATGCTGGGAAAATAACCAAATCATCCAAAGGTCTTTCCATCTCCATTTTGAAGTAATCAAAGCTAAGTTTCATAATATCAATATTCAGAGCAAGCACCTGAGGACATCCCACAACCATCTCCCTGACTTGTTGCAATGAGAAACCACACTCCTTCAGGAAGTCCACATGTTTCACAATAGGTATTTTACTAAGGCTAACGACCTGCGGCATCTTCTCCAGAACTCTGGCAAACTCTTCAGGACCCAACTCAATAACTGAATTAAGCAAACTCTGTTGGCCAAGAAGCCTTGGCTCCAGATCAAGTCCTATAATCTCGGGATACTGTGCCACCACAGAAGGAAGTGTGGCTTTTCTTACATTAACCTTCAGAAGGGATTCAACATTCGGTATAACCCTGTCCTGTAATCCAAATCCAAGGATGTGTGGCCGATTCTCTATCAGTCTAGCTACAGCTAGTCTTGGAATACCCAAACTTTCAAGATACTCAACAAAAGGCTTGATCACCCGACCTACACGCATACCCAAAATTTCTGGGTATCTAGTTAAAATACCACCAATTTCTCTCCTTGCCACCCCAATTCCAACCAAATAAGCAACTGATGTGCTCATGGTCCCTTCAAGCTTAAACCCCATAACTTCTGGGTATTTCTCAAGCACCCGAGGAATATTATTTGGCTTGATGTCCATCCCTTGAAGATACTTGACCACTGGAGCAAGATCTACAACAACACTAGCATGGAGGACTTGAGGATATCTCCTCAAGAACTCAGTGAAAGAGGATTTCCTAACACCCAATTTGCCAAGATAATCAAGGACAGGAATCATGTTCTTTTTCACACTGCAGCCAAGAGCAAGAGGATAGTTGTTAATGTCTTCAATTGTAAGACCTAACTGGTGGAGGAAATCTACACGTTCCCTCATAACTTGAACTGTAACAGGAAGTTCCAGGCCGTCAAGTTCATCGGGGACAATGCCAATACTCCGTAAGAAGTCATAAACCTTGGCACGATTTGCTATCTTCTCATTCTTCATCTCTAGCAAACTAGGATTAGTATACAGGGATGAGGAAGCTCCTTGCTTCCGACCCAAACGAACATTTTTCATTTTGGGCATAGACGAATCCGCAGATCCTGATGTGAATGTTCTCTCAGCAATAGAACACCGAAATTTTGCAATCAAAGCCATCTTCCTTGAGTAGTCCCCAGGAATTCCAATGGGTACGACAGACCTCAACTGTGGTTTAAGAATGGGCAAATCTGGATGTACAAGCAAAAAACTGGGTCTTGTAATCCCAGCATAGCTTCCCAACTTCATCATAAGTTTCCTGGAAAAACTGCAGAGAGATGGAAGGTAGACTATTACAATATGCAAACTGATGGTCCTTCCTAGGCAATGCAATTGTACCCATTATTAGAACACATCCAAGTTTTTGGTTGGATTGACATAATAAACCGAGCAATAAGTAACCAAAACATGCTCGCAACATTATTATCTTGTTTTTTCATCAAGCCTTCCAATGTCAGCATTGCTAAGAGAAAACGAAAACAATTGAATGATAATAATAACATGACAAGTGAATTTTATTTAAGCAGAATAATAATAACAATAACGCAGGAAGATAATGTTACAGAGTAAAGATACAGCCTGCAGGTGGTGAAAGAAAGCTTATACAGAGGGGAAAAAAATCTTCCAAACCCAGACTAAGTTTCCATAAACCCAAAACAAACTGAAGAGCTAGAACTCATTTTCATTACAATTCACACGAACTTTCTTTAAATCTTTAAAAGAAACTCCTTTTTCTTTATTCTTTTGAAGTTATCAATTAAAGCAGCAGAAAAAAAAATCACCTGAGATATGCCTTGGGTTTCAAAAAGAAGAGGAGTATTGGGTCAGCACTCAGCACTGCATCACTTTCACTTCAATGGTTTCTTTTTCATTATCTTCCGAAAAAAAAAAAATCTACATAGACGAGACGACGAAACAAGAAGAGAACAATAGTAGAATTCAATTCCTTTTAAACCTGGGCCTAAACCAAACGCTTAAATAGCCCAGGCCCAAATCACAGAGAATTTCCAATAGCAGTGACCAATCAACAACAGGCGAAGGTAGTAGAAGAAGTAGAAGAAGAAGAAAAAGAAGAAGTGAAAACAAAATGTCATGGTTATGGCAATCGCGTTTCTTCAAATTTCTGCTTCTCAGCAGTTGCGTCGCTTTCTCTGCAACTACTAGTTGTGCTGCGTCTGAATGCTCGATCAGTGGTCAGTAGTGTTTTCAACTTGTAACAAATTTATATGAATTTCAGTTGAATGTGTCGATTATTGTTCTGCTTTAGGGTTTGTATGCTTGATGTGTATATGTTCTATTATCTAATTGGTTCATCGATTTTAGGGTTGCCGTTAGTGAGGAATATTAGTGAGCTTCCACAGGATGATTATGGAAGAGGAGGGTTGTCTCACATCACTGTTGCTGGTTCTGTCTTGCATGGCTTGAAAGAGGTACCACGCCAATGCTAATTTAGACTCTTTTTTTTTTTTAAGTTGTAGAATGAATATATTTTTTGAAGTTAAGCCATCTGTTTTACAATGCTAATGTGATTTTAGGATGGAATTGGTTGAATTTGTTGCTGCTGTTGTTGTTGGTTTTAATGGATTTCAATAGGTGGAGGTGTGGCTTCAGACTTTTTCTCCAGGCTCACACACGCCTATTCACAGACACTCATGTGAAGAAGTTTTTGTTGTTCTAAAGGGAAGTGGCACACTCTATCTTGCTTCAAATTCACATGGGAAGTATCCTGGAAAACCGCAGGAATTGTTTATCTTTCCCAATAGCACATTTCATATCCCCATGAATGATGCTCACCAGGTACACTTTTTTTTTTAATTAATTGTTTGTTGGGTGGGATGTGGACATTGGTGGTATGTTTAAGAATTTGCTATGTAGCTCTATTACTCATCATTTTTTTGGTTATCGGTGATAATGTATCAGTTATTATGATATATTGCTGTTTGAATAATGTATGGATTGCTCATCTTCATGATCTAAGTGATTGGTTGCATGTTTATTGCAGTGGGTCCATTCTAATCTGCCTATAGTTCTGAAAAACAAACCTCAATTCTGAAGTTTTGCATATCTCCTGGAGCAGGCAAACACTATTAACTTTGTGTTCTGATCATATCTCAGGTCTGGAACACAAATGAACACGAGGATTTGCAAGTGCTTGTTGTAATATCTCGTCCACCGGTCAAAGTGTATGTGATTTCTCTTCTTTCTCCTTTATGTTAAATATTTGTTGGCAGTTTACTATACTGTTTGTGTTTCTTTTGTTTAGTTGTCAAAACGAACTAGATTCTGTGATCTTACAAGTTCGTTGGTTAGGTATTTGCCTTTCACTTTAAGGCATGTAGTCTCTGTCCTTTCAGCTCTTATATCTGATAATTTTGAGTGTCTTATTTTAATGCAGACAAGGAAAAGCTTTAGAAAAAAAAAATTTTAAATTCCTAGAAGCCTACCACCACTTTCACATTTTCCATTAGTTTTAGATCTAAAATAATTTCAGATTTATTTTCGATTAGTTTCCACAAAATCAATTGTAGAATAGATTTGCTAAATCTGACCTATATCATATTTAATGGCTGCTAGCATTGTAAGTGTGCTCATTAGCTTTAATTTCCAATATTTGTTTCTTTGGGCACCTTTCAGAATTTCTCTTCCTTTTTATGGAGAAATCATTCATTTCATTGTTTTGAAGTCATAAATTCTCAAAATACTAATACATGCATTAAGAAGGAACTTCACTTGATTAGTTGAAGCTCAATTACCACTATAATCTCCTCCTATGCAGGGAAATAGTGTTCTACTGTAGCTCCCTCCGCGAGTATCCTAGAAAAATGTTTCTTATGTAATGTAGATTTGAGGCATAGTTGCTCTCTCTCCCCTTCATCAGCTTTGTTTCCTTTTGTGTTTCCAGGTTCATATATGACGACTGGTTCATGCCCCATATTGCTGCAAAATTGAAGTTTCCATACTATTGGGATGAACAGTGTCTTCAAGTTCAAGCACCTCCAAAAGATGAGCTCTAACCGCAGGATACATTTGCACGTATCGTTTATTAAATAATTATGTTAGTTTCTGTTACTATATTTGAAAAGTTTCTTACCAAAGGGGAGAGTAGGAGATTTTTATTGACTTGTACAATAACATTAGTTGTGAGAATGCGAACATGCAAACATTTTTACATTAACATTCTCTTCTTTTACATGAAGCCCTCCAGCATCAGCATTGCCAATTAAAGAGCGATGAATAAGTTAAAACAAAAACAATTGAATGATAACCATGACATAACAGGTGATTTTATTTATCAGAATAATAATAATAATAATAACAACAACAATAACGCAGGAAAATAATGTTGCAGAGCAAAGCAGTAGGTGGTAAAAGAAAGCCCATAAAAAGAACAAACTCCTCTAAACCCATACTGAGTTTCCATAAAACCAGAACAAATTGAAAGGCATGCACTCATTTTCACTACGACTGACAGCACAAACTTTCTTTAAAACTGGGCCTAAAACGGAACGCTTAAAATAGCAAGCCAGTCAAAGGCAATAGTAATAGTAGATTAAATTAAATTTATTTAATACTAATATTTAAGTTAAATTTTATTAATTTAATATTAAACAAGCTTATTAACAAATAAACGAGTGAGTTTGTTGATGAAGTTGACTTACAATTTTTTTAAAAGTTTGTTCATAAAATGGTTTATAAACCTATTTATAAGTGTATTTGTAAATAGACTGGGGGTAAGTGTCATAGAAGATCTCTTGAATAAGGAGTTTTTTTCAGTGGGGAACATCTTTCACCACAGTCAAAGGGAAACTAGCTCCTGATGTCTTTGTGTGGAGTGAACTACGGGTAATAAATAAAGCTGCCAGGATGTGGTTCCTAGCTCAAGAAAGAAAAGATGTCTTTAAGAGAACCCGGGGTAAAGCAATCAAGGAACGGAATGAGATATGACTTTGTTGAAAGCAACCTTTGTCATAATGTATGAATTGAATAAAAGTAGCAATGTGCCATCGAAGAAAAAGCTAACTCGACCGAGTGACATAAATCTACATTTCATTGGGTAGGAGAGTAACTCCACTTCAAGGGATGAACCCAACTCCTCGACCAAAAAGAGGCTCCGAAGATAGAGAGTTTCCTAAGGACCAGCTCGCTCAGACTTACTGGGAGAGAGTTTTTCCATAAACAAAGGTTTATGAGTGAAGGCTACTTGGCTATGACTGAAAAAGGAACTAGCGAGGTGTTCGACTAAAATAAGTAGAAAGAAGAAGCAAAACACCTCGATCAAGAAAGGGAAGCTTTTTGCCAGACTAAGCTAAGTTGGAAAGTAGTTTCCTAGCTCTACTAAGAAGGTGAGGGGATAAGACAATCGACAAAGATGGATTCGAAGAAGTTTTAAGATCACTTAGATTAGAGAGGATGAATAAGAGCTGGGGGTATATGACTTAGTTCAACTCTTGGTATTCTTTACCAGTGTTGCCCTCAGGGGAAGGAAAGAGACAAACCTTAGGAGTGAATGCGCTTAGTTGAAGATAGTTGACTTTGGAGGTATAGGGCAACTATCGAGCTGTAACGCACTTTGACACAGGATTGCCTTATGATCTCTTAGGGCATGCTGTTTAAGGCATATGGACAGAACGAAATCATGCCCTAAGGCTTAATTGGCAAGAAAGAAAAATGACGACTAAGAAAAATGAATTTAACCCATGATATTTCTTAATTTTTGTTAAACCAATGAAAGGGCCTCCCTCCTATAAGTTCTATGGTAAGTACCTCGCCATCTTAAGCCTTTTTGTGGATTTCTCCTCGGCATGTGACTCCTAGTCGATTTAGTAGACTACTCTCTATTAAAAGGATAGGGCTCCTCTTAAAAGGCTACGCTTCACTTATTTTTATCTGGTATGAGATTTCTGTGATTACTCTATGACATTTTTTCTAAGAAAAGGTAGAATTGCAGGTCAATATGAAGTTCTAGGAGCTCTAAGGCATTAAGATGATACCATATAGGCAAAAGTGAATATCATATATGATTCTGGAATTTGAGATAAAGAGATAGAGAGATGTGGAAATTTTTCTTCCTCTTCCTTATGAATAGAAGAATAATTTATTTACATAAGATGAGTTTAAAGTCAAGCAAAGGTTGTTAAGGAGAAGGAATCATAAACTTTTAATGGAGTGCTTAAAGTAATATCCTGAGGTGGAGGCTTCATCTACTATACAGAGAGGGGGGAATTTTTGCCTATTTCATATCTCAATATAAAGTCTATCAAGGATTTGGTCAACTAATAAGAAACAATGTTCCTTTAGTTGAGTGGAAAGCTTGTCCATAAATATGTCAATCATTTTTTTTTTTTTTGCTTCAAGATCCTAAGTCCATTATAGAACCCAATGGCATATTTTTGAAGCTAATAGAAGGTGTTACTTTTAACTTTAATCCCGTTAGGCACTGCACTATTCCAGGAGATGATGTTGCTTCTATCTCTGAACCTATTAGGCACCACACTATTCCAAGTTGAGGTAAACAGGGCAAATACCAGAAGTCAGCTCCTCCAGTGGTCCTTTATCAACACTATAGCTGACAGCTCCTCCATGGACATTGATCTCAATAATCTACCACCTCATAGCAGTTCTAGTTCTTCATTTCTTTAGTCTAGACTTCCGGCAGCTACTGCAGCCATCATTCCCACATATCATCAGTCCAATAGTGGAGGTGCTACTATTTCTATTTCTGATCTTGTTAGGCACCTCACTATTCCAAGTGGAAGTGCTACTGCTTCTATCTTTGATCCTGTTAGGCACCATACTATTCCAAGCGGAGGTAGTGCAGGGTAGTTACCAGTTGTCAGTTCCTCCAACGGCTCCTCTATCGGCACTACAGTCGGTGGCTCCTCTACTGCCAGCATGGATAGCAGTTTTAGTTCTTTTTTTCTTCAGTTCAGCCTCCCCTTTAGCTGTTGCAGTCAGCACTTCCATGTAGACCTGGCCATGAACCTATTTAGGCTAGGAAATGGCCTGGTCAAATTTGGTCCCAGAACCAGTCAAACTAGAAATCATGCTTGAACCAGCTCAGAACTGTAAGGAGAACCAGTTTAGGGTCGATTCCACCCAAATAGGAATTGTGAATCTCTAATTCAGTTTCGAATCGGTTATTCAAAAAAAGAAAAGTTTTTTATTAAAGCTAATGGGTTGGGGGGTTGTGCTTTGCCCCCCTTAAAAAGCTACGATCCTCTTATTCTTTTTCGGTATGACGTTTTTATGATTACTCTATAATATTTTTCTAAGGAAAGGTAGAACTACAACCCAATGTGAAGCTCTAGGCTGAAAGGCATTAAGGTGATACCATATAGGCAAATGTGAATATTATAGCTGATTTTTAAATGTGAGATAAAGAGACAAAGAGATATGAAACTTTTCTTCCTCTTCTCTATAAATAGAAGAATAACTTATTTACACGAGATGAGTTTAAAGCTAAGCAAAGGCTGTCAAGGAGAAGGAATCATAAACTTTTAATGGAGTGCTTGGAGCAATATCATGAGGTAGAGGCTTCGTCTGCTACGCAGGGAGGGGGAAGCTTTGCCTCTTTCATATTTCAATATGAAGCCTGTCATGGATTTGGTCAACTAATAAGAAGTAGTGTTCTATTAGTTGGGTGGAGGCTTGTCCATAAATATGACAATAATTTTTTTTCTTTAAGATCCTGAGTTAATTATAAAACCCAAAGACATATTTTTGAAGTTGAGAGAAGGTGCCACTTTTATTTTTGATCTTGTTGGGCACTGTACTATTCTAGGAGATGATGCTTCTTCTATCTCTGATCCTATTAGGCACCATACTATTCCAAGTGGAGGTAAACAGGGCAAATGCCAAACTTCAACTCCTTCAACGGCTCCTTTATCGGCACTGTAGCTGGCGGCTCCTCTATAGACATTGATCTCAATAATCTACCACCTCATAGCAGTTCTAGTTGTTCATTTTTTCAGTCCAGCCTTCCTACAACTGCTGTAGCTATTATTCCTACGTATCATCAATTCAATAGTAGAGGTGCTACTATTTTTATTTATGATCCTATTGGGCACCTCACTATTCCAGGTGGAAGTGCTACTGCTTCTATCTATGATCCTGTTGGGCACCATACTATTCGAAGTGGAGGTGGTGCAGGGCAGCTACCAGTTGTCAGTTCCTCCAACGGCTCCTCTATCGGCACTACAACCGGTAGCACCTCTGATGCCAACATGGATAGCAGTTTTAGTTCTTCTTTTCTTCAGTTCAGCCTTCCTACAGTTATTACAGTCAGCACTTCCATGTAGACCTGACCACGAACCGATTTAGGCCCGAAAATGGCCTGGTCAAATTCGGTCCCAAAATCGATCAAATAAGAAATCAGGCTTGAACCAACTCAAAACTGTAAGGAGAACCAGTTTAGGGTTGATTCCACCCAAAGAGGAACCGTGAATCGCCAATTCAGTTTCAAATCAGTTATTTAGAAAAAGAAAAGTTTTTTTATTAAAGCTATTGGGTTTGGGGGTTGTGCTTTGCCCCCCTTAAAAGGCTACGATCCTCTTATTCTTTTTCGGTATGGCGTTTTTATGATTACTCTACAATATTTTTCTAAGGAAAGGTAGAACTTCAGCCCAATGTGAAGCTCTAGGCTGAAAGGCATTAAGGTGATACCATATAGGAAAATGTGAATATTATAGTTGATTTTTGAATGTGAGGTAAAGAGATAGAGAGATATGAAACTTTTCTTTCTCTTCTCTATGAATAGAAGAATAACTTATTTACACAAGATGAGTTTAAAGCTAAGCAAAGGCTGTCAAGGAGAAGGAATCATAAACTTTTAATAGAGTGCTTGGAGCAATATCCTGAGGTAGAGGCTTTGTCTACTATGCAGGAAGGGGGAAGCTTTGCCTCTTTCACATCTCAATATAAAGCCTGTCATGGATTTGCTCAACTAATGAGAAGTAGTGTTCCATTAGTTGGGTGGAGGCTTGTCCATGAATATGACAATAATTGTTTTTCTTTAAGATCCTGAGTTAATTATGAAACCCAAAAACATATTTTTGAAGTTAAGAGAAGGTGCCACTTTTATTTTTGATCTCGTTGGCACTACACTATTCTAGGAGATGATGCTTCTTCTATCTCTGATCCTATTAGGCACCATACTATTCCAAGTGGAGGTAAACAGGGCAAATGCCAACCTTCAGCTCCTTCAACGGCTCCTTTATCGGCACTGTAGCTGGTAGCTCCTCCATAGACATTGATCTCAATAATCTACCACCTCATAGCAGTTCTAGTTGTTCATTTTTCAATCCAGCCTTCCTACAACTGCTGCAACCATTATTCCTACGTATCATAGAGGTGCTACTATTTTTATTTTTGATTCTATTAGGCACCTTACTATTCCAGGTGGAAGTGCTACTGCTTCTATCTTTGATCCTGTTGGGCACCATACTATTCGAAGCGGAGGTAGTGCAAGGCAGCTTCCAGTTGTCAGTTCCTCCAACGGCTCCTCTGTCGGCATTACAGCTGGTAGCACCTCTGATGCCAGCATGGATAGTAGTTTTAGTTCTTCTTTTCTTCAGTTCAGCCTTCCTGCAGTTATTATAGTCAGCACTTCCATATAGACCTGACCACGAACCAATTTAGGCCCTAAAATGGCCTGGTCAAATTCGGTCCCAGAACCGGTCAAATAAGAAATTAGGCTTGAACCAACTCAAAACTGTAAGGAGAAACAGTTTAGGGTCGATTCCACCCAAAGAGGAACCGTGAATCGCCAATTCAGTTTCGAATCGGTTATTTAAAAAAAGAAAAGTTTTTTGTTAAAGCTATTGGGTTGGGGGGTTGTGCTTTGCCCCCCTTAAAAGGCTACGATCCTCTTATTCTTTTTCGGTATGACGTTTTATTGATTACTCTATAATATTTTTCTAAGGAAGGGTAGAACTGCAGCCCAATGTGAAGCTCTAGGCTGAAAGGCATTAAGGTGATACCATATAGGCAAATGTGAATATTATAGCTGATTTTTGAATGTGAGATAAAGAGATAGAGAGATATGAAACTTTTCTTCCTCTTCTCTATGAATAGAAGAATAACTTATTTACATGAGATGAGTTCAAAGCCAAGCAAAGGCTGTCAAGGAGAAGGAATCATAAACTTTTAATGGAGTGCTTAAAACAATATCCTGAGGTAGAGGCTTCATCTGCTATGTAGGGAGGGGGGAAGCTTTGCCTCTTTCATATCTCAAGTTGAAGCCTGTCATGGATTTGGTCAACTAATGAGAAGTAGTGTTCCATTAGTTGGGTGGAGGCTTGTCCATGAATATGATAATAATTTTTTTCTTCAAAATCCTGAGTTCAATATAAAACCCAATGGCATATTTTTGAAGCTAAGATAAGGTGCCACTTTTATCTTTGATCCCGTTGGGCACTGCACTATTCGAGGAGATGATGTTGCTTCTATCTCTGATCCTATTAGGCACTATACTGTTCTAAGTGGAGGTAAACAGGGAAAATGCCAACCGTCAGCTCCTCTAGTGACTTTTTTATCAGCACTGTAGTTGGCAGCTCCTCCATAAACATTGATCTCAATAATCTACCACCTTATAGCAGTTCTAGTTCTTCATTTTTTCAGTCCAGCCTTCCCACAACTGTTGCAGCCATTATTCCCACGCATCATCAGTCTAATAATGGAGGTGCTACTATTTTTATTTCTGATCATATTGGGCACCTCACTATTCCAGGTGAAAGTGCTACTACTTCTATCTATGATCCTGTTGTTCACCATACTATTCTAACTAGAGGTGGTGTAGGGTAACTACTAGTTGTTAGTTCTAGCAGCTCCTCTATCGGCACTACATCTGGTAGCTCCTCTAATGCTGGAATGGATAGGAATTTTAGTTCTTCGTTTCTTCAGTCCAGCCTCCTTATAGCTACTACAGTCGATACTTCTATGTAGACCTGGCCACTGACCAGTTTTGGCCCAGAACCGGCCTAGTCAAACCTTGCCCCAGAACCCATCAAACCAGAAATTAGGCTTGAATCAACTCGAAACTGTAGGAAGAACAGGTTCAGGGCCAGTTCCACCCAAAGAGGAACCGGTTATTTAAAAAAAAAAATTTATTAAAGCTGTTGGGTTGGGGTTGTGTCTTGGCCCCCTTAAAAAGCTATAATCCTCTTATTCTTTTGAGAAATTTACAAAATTAGGCACATTTTCTACCATATTTACAGTCATTTACCCTACCTTTTGTAAAAATTACAAGCGTGCCCTTTTTAGTTTTCACGCATGCCCTATTTTTGGTTTAGTTTTCAAGAGTGCTGTGGATACTCTTGGTTTGATCGGCCCGTAATGAAAGCCCGATGATGAGATAATATGAATCTTGAATGCAAGAGAGGAATGAAACCTTTTTGAAAATGAACCTAAAAGCCTGAATCCACTTGAAATCCATAGTGAGCCCATAAGCCTTAGAAGCCCAAAGAACCCAGTGAGGCCCACAGAGCCCATCGCCTCTTCGATGAGGTGACACCTCTGTGGCAGGAAATTGAAGAGACGACGCCTTTTTATAGAGGCACTGCCTCTTTATAATCCACTTGCACAGATATTAATTAGAGAATTGATAGCGGTGGATAAGTGGATGGGCCCACACATGACTAATATGAATCCCTGAACGTGAATATATGATTTTGGGGTCAAAATAGATGGCTAAAAAGGTGTGGACATAATGGGAGGTGAAAAGGAGATGTCTTGTCAAGGCATTGGGGGGGGGGGGGGGGGCTAAAAAGAAGGATGGGGTAGAGGACTAAAAGGGGAGCTGGTTTTTACAAGAGAGGGGACAATTTTTCAGAGGGAAGAAGACCTTTTTTTAAAAAAAAAAAGAGAGAAGAAAGTTTTAGCTTAGAAGTTCATTTTCAAGAAGAACAAAGAGGGATTCTTGCATTCAAAGGAGGATTGGAACCAAGAACTTGTCTCTAAGGGCTGAGTTAGGAGCATCAAATCTGTCTTTAGAAGTAAGAACATCCCCTTTTCAACTATTGTTTTCTTGATTTGCATAAACTCTTGCTTTATTTTTGAAAGTGCCTTAGAGGGAGGGTGAATAAGGCAATTAAACAATAATCGAAATTAAATCAAATTGAATAAGAATTGAAAAGAATGTTGAGAAGGAAGAATGATGAACACAATAATTTAAAGAGTTCAGATTCTCAACAATCCTACGTCTCCACCTAACTTATCCCCAAGTTAGGATTTTCAATCACCCACAATCTTATTCACAAGATTGAGATTACACAAGAGTTTAAGGCTCACTCTTTCAACCTTACAAACAAGGGTTT